>JAULCE010349395.1:0-10339 GCA_032359355.1 Macoma nasuta | reverse complement strand
AAGCGAATAAGTTGTGAAATGTACACACCGATGCCATAGCAACCAGAGTTCATCATATGACGGAACCCTTTGAACAATTTTATATAGGGGACCATCTAAGGAACATCTATGTCAAGTTTGATTACTATTGCAAAGTAGTTTCAGAGAAGAAGATGTTTTAGTAAATTGTTGACGACACACGACGACAGACGCCGGATACAGGACTATCACAAAATATCACCTTTAATCTAGTTACAACAGAGTGTTCTAAAGTTTGTATTGTGCAGAACTTTTCAACCGATTGTGTCCAAGCTCATCAGGGATTTCACAATGTGTGGCTCACCTAATCGCGACCACATAAAATGTTTCCACCATATGCTTTATTTAAACTTATTCTCAAAGAAATAATCTGTTGAAAATGATGCATAATATATAAGCAAAAGGAAAATGCCTTTTTGATCTGAAGCCGAATGACTAATATGCATCTGATCTAGACATAAGCTGTTTAAACTTTGATAATAGCGCCACCAAAATGTAAGAACATGGCTATGTTTTACAATAAACCAGATGCCAATAATTTGGTTAGAGGACAACTTCAAAAACGGGTGATTGGTAACCATTTTACCACATAGATAGTGTGTAAATACACCTTTCGTTGCATCTGTAGCATATGCTATTAGAAAATATTGCTGAAAATGAAGCATTTTCTCGTGACGAGTATATTTTCATGTATCACAATGTTTTATAAGGCATTAAAAAATGCCATTTTTGTTTCTTCCTCATGTTTTTTTCTATCATAAACTACATTTATTTTGGATGGTTTTAAACATAGGGCATTATGTGATTGATTAACATCCGAGGACACCAAATCGCAGAGATGGATAATTATCCCACGCTGTCGGGTTGATCCTGATGCATCTGGCTGGTATGGGCTGGTCGAAAAACCGAGTAACGAGCTCATCTTCATTAAATGTTCCTGTAAAAATCTGAAAGACACACATTGTAAATTTTAATTTGTAATATATTTATAAATAATTTCAGTAAGTTTTTTAAAAAGGTAGATGGGTTTCAAGCAACTTATTTTCGGTGTACTCCCAAATCCACGTTTTACTGACATATGAAGTCAATATCATATTATACATAAACTTTATTTACAATGAATTGTCGGACATTTTATTGGATATATCCGACAAGCGTACATGTACAACTTTGCGCTACGCATGACAAGTGATAATGAAAAGTTTGGATCAAGATTTACTCCCGATTGACAAGGGCAAAACGTGTCAGTTTTTTTTTTATATAAATCAAAGTTTGTTTAAAAAGAAAGCAGATGGCATTTTCAGTTGTTACAAAATTTAGAAGCGGTTTCAGAGGTAAATTTGCCGTTCTCAATTTGAATGAGTGGGTTTGGGTTTATGGCACTGAGACACGCACAGGTTTGTAGCGTCGATTAACAAAGTGCTTTAAAACAAAACTCACTTAATAATTTATTATAAAACTCAGGGTAATTAAACCTTTAAATGTTGGTAAATGTCGTCCAGAAATTAACGAAACTGATTGGGTGGCTGTTTTGTGTTGCATGTGGTGTGTCCTGCAAGACCTTTCTATCTACTTTGATTAAAACCGACAATAACGGAACTTGTACTCTATTATAAAGTATTGCAAGTTATTGTGCTAACCTTATCGTTGCCGTTTTCGTCTTGAAAGCGAATGAAGTTCACGCAGTCGTGACAAAGCTTGTATTCTACTATAAAGTATTGCAAGATATTATGCTTACCTTATCATTGCCGCTTTCATCTTGAACGTGGGTGAAGTTCACATAGTCGAGAGTCTGTATTCTACTGTAAAGTATTGCAATATACTATGCTTAATTTATCGTTACCGCTTTCATCTTGAACGTTGTCGTTATATCTTGAACGTGGGTAAAGTTCACACTGTCGAGAACTTGTATTCTTTTATAAGGTATTGCAAGATACTATGCTTACCTTATCGATACCGCTTTCATCATCTTGAAAGTGTCCGTTTTATCTTGAACGTAGGTGAGGTTCACACAGTCGATAGCTTGTATTCTACAATAAAGAATTGCAATATACCATACTTACTTTGTCGTTGCCGTTTCCATCTTGAACGTAGGTGAAGTTCACACAGTCGAGACTGTAGAGGACTTTGAAAGCTGTGACGCACTGGTGGTTTATTTCTGCTGCAGCGCGGCCTTTCAGTACAATAGCAGTGGTCATTCTGTGGGTCAGGAAGTCTACCTGTTGGTAAGAAAGGGTAGTTAAAAGACTTTACATGAATACTCATAGAATACTAAAACGAGTTGGTTGAATTTTTACGAGGCTTTACCGAGTTTTGTATCGTTTCAGACAAGACTTTGGTTCTTTTCAGTATTCTATCATTTCTATAAGCACTTATATTTAATTCTATTTACCGCATGGTGTTCCTACTTTTGCTGCCAACTCAAAGAAATTCAATTCCTGCTGAGTACGATTATTCTCTATATCATAGTTAATCCCCATTTTTATGAATTCAGAAGAAACCACGTAAATGTAGATGCCACTTTTGAAAAATGACACATATGTGGTTATGTATATTGGTATATTAGAACACGCAAATCTAGGTCATATGGCATTCGTAAAAATGGAAATGTTAACGAAAATCGCACCTAAAGATGTCTATTTTGGATTTACATAACTTGCGCTTAGCATCTGGAAAACATGTCATGCTTTCTCGGCTTTCTTCTTTATCATTATCAGCTTTAAGGGAGATTGACGAGCAGGCTGATAAAATATTCTTTCGCAACGATCCTCTTAATGGTACTGCTTCTTTAGTTCAAAGTTATACTCATCGTGGTTTTAGACCTCATATTTCTAGAGAGCCTGGTGGCTCCCCAAGGGGGAGGCTTATAGTGATTGCACTGTCCGTCCGTCCGTCCGTCCGTTCGTTCGTTCGTTCGTCCGTCCGTCCGTTCGTTCGTTCGTTCGTCCGTCTGTCCCGTTTCGTGTCTCAGTCATAACTTCTTTATTACTGAATGGCTTTGAATCAAACTTCACAGAATTGTAAAGCACCATGGGAAGGTGTGTCGTGTCTAACTCTCGGGTCATCAGGTCAAAGGTCAAGGTCATACTTAAAGGTCAAATTTCAAATTGCTGTGTTTCAGGTCTCAGCCATAACTTCTGTATTATTGAGTTTGATTTAAATCAAACTTCATAGAATTATAATACACCATGGGAAGATGCGTCGCGTCTAACTCTCGGGTCCTCATGTCAAAGGTCAATGTCACACTTAAAGGTCATAGTTCAAATTGCGTTTTTTCTTTCGTGTCTCAATCAGAACTTCTTTATTATTGAATGGGTTTGAATCAAACTTCAAAGAATTGTAAAGCACCATTAGAAGGTGTGTCGTGTCAAACTTTCGGGTCCTCGGGTCAAAGGTCAAGGTAACACTTAAAGGTCAAAGTTCAAAGTGCTTCATCTATTTAACTAAAGAAAACAAAAAGTTAATAAACACCTTCAAGATAATAAAATATAATACCCCATTCTTCGACACGTATCCACAAGGCAAATTATCCGACTTATCCGAGTTCGAGATTACGAGGATCGACAGTAGTTATGTTCAACGTTTTAGTGTGAGCGGTATGAATAAACAAATAATATAATATATCTGCATCGAAATTTCGTCTCGAAAACGACATTTATTAACCTCGCCAAGAGGCTCGGCTAATAACTGTTTTTTCTAGACTCATTTAAGAAATCTTGATCTCCAAAGAAAACTCATGATGGATCCTATATTTATCATTTTAATGTATAAAGATAGGACACGCTAATTTTGCCTATGTAATGATGTGCAATAGTAATCGAAAAGAAGGGTTAATGTGTAGACCTTGATCAGACTGCTCAAGAAAACATTTGATGAGCACTATGAAAAAACGAGGGAAATTAAAATAAAATTTAATTGTATCGAAAACATTGTAGGAAAAAGGAATTTGCACGTTACGAGCAAATGCTGCATTTCCTGCAATGTTTCAATAGCCATCAAACACAGAGACGCCAAAAGGCGCTTCTGTGTAGTAAAAATTCTGTAAAAGGGAGATCCTTCAAAAGCAAGAAAGCCAATTAAAATAGAGAAAATTACAGACTCGGTTTTATTGAGTCTGTTCATGAGTAGTAATTAAAGATGCAACACTATGCAACGCTAAATTTGATCAGGACTTATGTGTAACAAATTTATTCCGAATATTAGAGTTTTGGCAAGCCAAAATTTATTTAATTATATCCGTTCATTATTTCGCTAAACCATTCGATCCACAGTTAGTTACAATCGACACTTTTAAATTTGTCGGCGAACGGGTTAAAGTAAATACGGTAAATGAAAACTGTTTACCGCATCAATGTGAGATACTTCTTTTGAAGGATCATGCGATCAAGGATCAACTCGTAGTCCTGATTCGTTGTTGGAATCTCGTCTAGTTGTGTTTTGTATATGGTTCAAATTTAGTATTCAAATTCGTATGACATATTTGTGTCATGTTTCTTTTGTTTTCTTCTGTAAAATTGTCCACACGGGCTATTAAGCACACTGGACATGACTGAATGAAACTTGTAACTTGTTAGATTTTCTAGTAGCTTAATTTCCCGGTCATCGGCTCGGGGTTTTGTCCTATCTCGTCTACTCCTATTTTGTTTACCACCCAAAAAGGGGGTGGGTGGACAAAAGAATACCATTTCGTCAACCAGTCAAAGTCATAAGTTACTTCACACACTATTTCTACTTCGTCTACTCAAATATATAATCCCCAATGTTAAGGCAGGATATTAAGTTTTTTTATAGCAACATGTGCTTATTTTGCTTTGATAACAATGTCTGATATTATTTCATCTGAATCATCTCCAAACAGTTTAGAGCAGATCATTTTAGGAAAAACGTAATAAAACAAAATGTTAAATTTAAAAATAAAAGCTTGTCATAAAAGTTACTATGTAGAAACCTTCCGTTAATCCTGTTCCCGATATATCACGTACCGGTAACGTCCCATTCTCGTCTACTCCCATTTTGTCTACCACTTTTTCCAAATCTCGTCTACCACCCCAAAATCTGCAATTTCCATCTCGTCTTCTCTAAGGGTGCTGAGTGTGGATAATAATGTGAAGTGTTCCTAGAAAAGAAATTGAGATAACATCTTATCTAGATCCAAATTAGTTTCTTAAAGAGAACATATAATTGATGATTCTTTATTGTCATAATCAGGCATTAGTTTCTGATCTGCTACCAAATACATTCAAATATTAATCTTCCCATTTAAGCACATTTGAAAATAACGTTCACCTGAAAAACAGAAAATTTGTCATAAATCACTTAAAACATGGATGTTTTCCTACAATGATGTTTTCAAAATTATAAGGATTTCATAACAAGTAGATTTCCGGTAGTCGTTGTTCCCGGCCTTCGGTGTGCGAGATACCATAACTTTACATCGATGACCGGAAACCAAGCCGCCTCCCGTGAGGCTACAAAATGGAAACAAGACCAGATAACTACGAACCGGTTGCTGTACATACAATATCATAGGGTGCTCAGTGGAAGTGACTGAGCTTGTTTGAAATCCAAACTAACTAGCTGCAGGTCCGGATTACACAAAGCGTCTCGAGTCGAGATCGTGCTCAAACTCAAAATTTCAACATTATATACCGGGTATCTCATTCAATTTTATTACCACTGCACTAACATTTTGTCTACCACTTTTTCCTCATCTCGTCTACCACCCCAAAGTCTGTTATTTCCATCTGGGCAAAATAATAATGCCCAGTATGAATTGTTATATTATTTTTGGCATGGTCAAAAGGTTTGTATTTTTGAATTTTTTTATGGGATAGAAATATTGAGGGGCACGATTGTTTACACATCTGTTTATTAACATCGCGAGGGGATATTTGTATTTACAGTCGAACCTCGTTATCTCGAATTTGGTTCAGTCGAAGTCATGATTTAATCGAAACTAAAATTTGAAAAAAATATCTTCATGAATTCGTGTTTCGGGAACTATTTTTATTACTTCGAATTATCCAAAGTTCGAATTGAATTCGAAGTTCGGGTAATTCGAACTCATAAAAATAGTCCCCACGACTTCGCCATACCGCGCGTCTTCTGTAATTTCAATAGTCAACCAATTTAGTTGAGATAAATGGAGAAAAACAACATAAAACGTCATAAGGAGTTTCAGAAGATTTGCCAGCATATTAAAAATAAACAAATACATATGTTTTCCCAGTGGTTGCACAGTGACGTTTTTATTATATGACGACAATGGTGTCAAAAGGTTTTCATTCACCTAAACGAGGTCAAAGCTGCTACAAGTGTTATCCACTCGGATTGAATTCGTGTTCTATCTTATTTTTGTTTGACCATGTCTCTATCTGAAAAACATTTTATCAATGAACATATTATATAAGAATATCTGCCTTGAATAATGTTATAAAGGGCTTTTACAGGCGTGTGAGAAAAAATGATTAATCAAGCTAAGATATATGAAAGAATATCCGATATTATTATTTGAGGGAAGATATTAACCCCACCACTGCATGAAGCAATTCTGCCGATGCGCAATATTTCGTCTGCTGCATTTTCAAACTTCACATATCAAGTAAATGTTTAGCAAAAATATTGACCGAGTGTCGAACAGCTTGGATCCGGATGAGACGCCGAGTAACGGCGTCTCATCCGGAGTTAATCTGTTTGCATAAACACTACGGTTCTAGGTAGGCAGTGAAGGGATTTATCATATTTACATAAAACTGCTCTAATCTGCAACCTTATCACATGTATTACAATGTATAACATTTCTGTTCATACTGACTTTAAACGCTTTACTCAATATGTTATTTTTAGAATCACTCACAATGAAAGTGTACGATGATAAGGAATATTTATTTAGGAAAAAGGAAAACTTATTTTGTATGGATTGGAAAACATTGGCAATGTTTTAGCTCACTTTGCAACATACGCACCGATAATTCAAGGGGCGTCCGCTGACATATCCCGGTAACTAATCCCGTGTATAATGTTAGATTCTGAATTTCCATGGCTACATTCTTAAGCATTTTGAAACTATTTTGATATACAAAAAATGAAATGCGTATTAGTTGCGCAAGGATGATTAAGCACAGATACTCTTCGTTTTTATGACATGACAGTTTACCTGCTTATATAAAATATTTTGTCGAACTTGTTGGTGACTAAAGTTTGGCGAGGGGCTATCTGAACTTGTTATTATTGTCGCTGCTACCTGAATATTGCGTTTGTGTGATTTTGTTCCGTTAGCCGCCAGCTTATTTTACATTTGGAAACTATCAAACAAACAAATGAGATTTTTACTCTGAAACTGTGAATCCCAACTATTGCAACTTAGTTTTTGTATCGCTATTCTACTTTTAAAAGTAAAACTGTCATAGAGGCTTATTGATAATTGTTTAAAGACAATCAGAGCGGCATATCGGGTCTCTTTGATAGCGAACTTTCACACTTATTCTTATTGCTTATTAGTCAATGAGACCAATCTGTCTGAGTTTGATCTATGAACACTTCAAAAATATAAATAACGTCACTATTGACGAAATGCACAAATTGATAAACAATTCATTAACATCGACCACGAAGTAAATTCTCAAACAGAATTACAATTACATACCAAAGAACAATATGATAACTCCATTTAAACAAAGAAATATTAATAAATGAGATTGAATCAACTGTAAAAAACTAAAACATAACAAAGCCTATGGAGCAGATGAAATATTGAACGAACACATCAAAAAGTAATTTCCTATTATGAAGCATATAATTTTAAAACTGTTTAATATCGTATTCAATAGCGAAATTGTTCCAGATAGCCGGATAATTGGCGTAATTAATCCAATATACAAGAACAAAGGGGATATATAAGACCCAACAAACTATAGGCCAATAACGTTAATATCCTGCTTAAGGAAATTGCTTACTTCAGTTTAAAATAACTGTTTGACAAATTATGTTGAAAGTTAAGGGACAAGCTAAGCGGATATACCTCATTTACCTTTTTCGCTTTATCTCAATGATTTGTACAATTATTTTGCTAATACCATTGATGGGAAACATTTAAACAAACATAACCAAGATGCTTATCGATTTTGTTAAACGTTGTGTACTATTGTATGCAGATGATACTGTTGTATTATCCGAATTAGCAACAAACTTACGAAATGCTCTAAATATTTACGAAAATTATTGTTAAACCTGAAAAATTACAGTTAACACATCGAAAACAAAATCCTAGTTTTTACCAGTGGTCGACGTGTGTTATATAATCTTACTTTTGCAAATGAACCCCTAGAAACGGTAGATGAATATAAATATCTAGGTATTCTGTTCAGTAGAAGTAGTAGTGTCCTTCTTCAAAGCAAAACATGCAAATGCTAGGCGAGCAACTTTTGCTACGTACAGTTTATTGATGAAAGCGCATTACTAGTAGTTGTTTTACCTATAGCTCTGCAAATACAATTATTAAAAGTGACGGTTAAACCAATACTGCTTTACGGTTGTGAATATTGAGGCTTCGGAAATAACAACGTGATTGAATAAATGCAGCTATTTTTTAAAACATTTCATTAGTGTAAACTGCATAGTCTATGGAGAAACCGGCATTAAACCTTTGTCGATAGATATAGATACACGTATTATTACACTCTGGCCAAAGCTTATAGAACCTATGAATCCAATACTAACCGCGGCGATCAATAATAGTGTCCTGAGTTATTACATGAACTCCAAAGAATCAAAACAGGTTAAATTAAAAGGGATCAGCCATGTCAAGGATTTACTCATTGAATACGGTTACATCAACATATGGGATAGTCACAACTTTCCAAACCACAGATGGCTTCAATGTAGCGTTAAGCAAAAACTTTCATATTTATTCGTTTGTGAATGGTACTCAACTATCAATATTACTAGTAAATACCAGAACTACTGATTATTAAAAGACACATTTGGTTTCGCAAATTATCTAGTAAACACGCCGGCAAATTTTTTGAAATATATTATAAAATTCAGGACGAGAAACAATAGGCTTCCTGTAGAAGCAGAAAGTTGGAATAGAAGAGATGGTCAGCAAAATAAGTGTACAATATGTAATGATAATAACTCAATTGGTGACAAGTTTCATTACTTATTAGGGTGTAAGTCCTTAAATTCAATGCAAAAACGATATACGATATACATTTCTACAGACGGCCAACTACTTTATTGTTCTGTAGCCTTATGAATTTAAATACCAGAAATGTTGTGAAGTAAAGAAAGTTGTGTACTTTTATAAAGGCAATTGTAAAATGATTTTGAGAATACGTTCGAAGCTAAAAGACTGGTTTTATACAACTCTATTTGAACCAATTTCACACACAAAAGCCGAGAGTAGAATATGAAAACAAAAATGACAATGTAGACTCGTAATCAGATAATCTTGTTTTCGGTAACCCAACTTTGTAAAAGTATGCAACATTTCCTTGTACATACTGGGGAAACCTCTTTTCACAATTAATATAAAGTGAAGAAATTTTTCTCTGTAGCCTTGTTACTTGTCTGACAGTTCTCTGTATTGCGCTTAAAGGAACTCATTATTGTTTTCTCTCTGTCTCTCTCGCCTTTAAAACTGTTATTTATCACGAGTATATTTACAGGAAAAACATTGACGTGAAGAAAAATGCAATGGATGTAAATCATAAAATGTCTCGTTACAATTTGCTTTATTTGTATGTTAAATGTCCCAAATGCCCCAAATTGTCATGTATACATGAACTGAGAATGAACCAATAAACTTGTAAACATAGATGCGACGCATTAAGAAAAAGTGGGGGGGGGGGGCATTTTTGACTTAACAAACATCGTACGATTACACTTTGAAGTCTAATACGGCCTGACACTACATTTTAAATATGGACCTGGTAACGTTACTATTAACTTCAAGAAGCAGATGCCGCAACCTGGATTAACCGTTTGCAAAACTAGTTTGACTCTTTTTTTACGGTGCTTCTCGCAAAGCAATTCCCGTTTGGTTCGCTAGAACATCAATGATCAACCCTTACATTAATATCTATATTTGGCATTAATCAAACCGAAACAGTTTCTTGAAATGTCGTCATCATCATCATATTGTAACACGTTTCTTGACGCATGCGCGATTGTCAAAGTTGTAGTTTCAGATTCAAATTTGTTTCTCATGACCAGCTGGCCATGTGCTTTTAAAACTTCACCGTTTAACATCTTTTAATAAACGTACGTTTCACAAAAGACACAGAGTGTATCCTAGAATTAACAAGTGCAATGACAAGAG
>JAULCE010349284.1:0-10340 GCA_032359355.1 Macoma nasuta | reverse complement strand
CAGATCACATAGGACATACGACATATGCCGGACGGAGACCGATCACAATATCTCACCTGAGTATACTCAGGTGAGCTAAATATGAGTCACTTTTTGGGTGACCGCTATAGACAGGTTTTACTGTAGATTATTTTTTGACTACAGTTTGGTTCCAGATCAGGCCCCTCAAGACAATGGGCCTGATCTGAGTTCCAAAATGCTCGACACCCGGATTTTTTTTTTACTAAGATCGGGAAGGAACACTGTACTGATATTCTCTGAAACATCTGAAAAACAATTTATCATTGTAAATTTGAACAACTACTTAAGTGTTGAAAGGGTCAATGCTTCTGCACCATTTGGCCGAGATCAGGAAAAAAGGGGCACTAAAGCATTGTACACAGTACAAAGATCAAGTGCCAATATTGCCTATGATGGGGGTACAGACTACAGGAGGCACTCGTCATTCACAGTCACTTATTATTTAAAAGAGTTTTGCCTCCGTTCACTAATTATACACAAAACAGCAGTTACAACCTAGCACAAGCCATAACTAAAAACTCTATGATTCTATTGTCAACCCTGTACTTATAGCTTTCAAAAGATTTCGAAGCATGGGGACTGCTTTAGCTGAGGATCACTAAATGCAGAACAAAAGTGATGCAGAAAGCTCTCAAAAGAGCTTTCTGCATAAATGTTGGTACTGCATTAAGCAACAAACCTGTCTGAAGGGCTACTAGTACATCATTAAGTTTTAATGATGGCTTAATACAGGTTTGACTTTATCTGGTCTGGTTTACCCTATTTAAAACAGGTTCTTTGCTGATGTTGAGGACATCATGTAAAAGTCGGCCATATCATGGGGGAAAAAATACTTGTTGACATGCAAACAGTATCGAATCAGACTGACTCTTACGGTCTTCACTATTTGAAACTTATCAGACTTGGCAACATTTTTGTTCTCTACTCATTAAAAAACAATGGCAATTTCTTGTGAGATGCTATGCTGGAAAAAGTTTCATCAGATCTGGGTCTACACTGTTTGCAAATAAACAGGTAAAGTTTCCGCAAGTCATGGCCTAGGTTAAAAACAATATACAAGAATAGAATCATCAATGGTATGCTATCTACAATATGTAAAGCAGATTAAAGATGCGGGGACAGTCTGGTGAATGGATGGGGGCAATCAGATGATGCAAACAGTGTAGCCCAAGATCAGATGTCATGTCTTGAACAGATTAAGGTCTGCACTGTTTGACACACTTGAGAAGTGACAATATTTTCATTCACAACTGCTGCATAGTTGCTAAGCTCCTGGCTTGGCTTTCACTAAACGTGTTGAGTTGAGATTGTGCTCAAGCTCAAACTTTCAACTTCAGATAAATATCTAAATTTTATTGCCACTGCGAAGAACTTGTGACTGCCAGTGAAACACTCCGTGTTTTACTGGCAGTCAAAAATTCAGTGCAGTGGCAATAAAATTAAAGTCAATATAAAAAGTTCAAATTTCGAGTTTAAGCATGATCTCAACTTGAGATGTTTAGTGAAAGGCAGACCAGAGCTCCAGGTAGGAATTGTATTTCCAACTTCTTAATTCTCTACCAAACCTTATGCTGTAAGCCTGTAACAATTCATTAGAATAATTTGTCTTGAAGTGTCGGGGACTGTTCTAATGGGTATCGAAACATAGGGTTTGGTAGGTAAATGAAGAGCTGTAAGTTGAAACCTTTTAACCCTTTCCTCTACAGAAGAGCCTTTTAGGGCCCCCTGTTACGGGCAACTATTGAAATCATAGTAGAAAATGGAGCATTTGCTCATAATTAGCAAATGCTAGTTTTCCTTCAATGATTTCAATACTATTCAACAATGGTATTGTTCTTTTCCCTAGATTTTCAGATTTTTCATCAGATATTCCCCTTGTGGATAAGTCTAAAAATAGCTTGTTTGTTTATCTAGGGCCCTGTATTCAGAATCTGAATAAGAGACTCGGCAACTGATCTAGACCTTCACTGTTTGCAATATTTGTGAGCCGATTTTCCCATGATGTATGCTGTATCTGTCATTCCTCTGTCTTGTTACATCACAGCTCGTCACTTTTTATCAGTGAGTATATCATCCTGCAAAAGACAAAAACAATGCTTATTCTAGGGTATAGAACATTTTCCTGACATATTATCATTATCATACTTCTTTGGCCAGCAGAAAATGAACAATTTGAGTAGACCCTGATCAGACTGTTCCTATAGGATCAGGGTCTACTCAAGCTGCATGTTATTTTGAACACAAGATGGTATTGTAGAATCAGATTGTAATGTTCATTTGGTAATTATTCAGGAACAGCCAAAACCTTATAGTTAATGGTTGATGACTTAACTCACTGCACTATAAAGTACGGTACTGGTTAAAAAAAATTGTGATAAAATGATATTGATGGCTTGATGCAAACTATTGTTACTCCTTCATGTTTGTGAAGGAGTTACGATAGTTTTGCACCAAGCCCTCGATATCTTCTTTCCAGGTTTACAAAGATATAATGTGAATATCAGACAGTTTGAATCAAGGTTTGGTCCCAAGTTTTGTGAAGGTTTTTTCGCCCAAATTTGCATGGTAATCAACAGACTGAAATATTCATGGCTGATCATAAAGAGTTTTTACTCTTTGGCACTAAATTTACAATTGTCAGCTACAACTAGTCCAAGTCTAACTCATTTTATTATATACCTATCAATGATTTACTGGGATTTCTCAGTTATATAAATCTGATATCTGTCACTGTTGTTATCATCACTAGTGACGATATCACTTTGCCGGAACTACTTTTTATTCAAATTCCCCCAGTTTTTTATTTTCTTGAAATGTGTATATAACAAATAGAATATTCAACCGCATTATTTTGATATTATAAATTGTCACTCGAATGGGTTGTTATCCGATTAAAAAACTCGTTCTTCAAACTTGTTTTTCAACCGGATAACAACCCATCCTCATGACATATTTTTAATATCAAAACAATGCGGTTGATTATCCTCTATATCTCATTGGTGAAGGAGTTACAATAGTTTTGCACCAAACCATCGATATGCTATATGAAACAAAAAAATAAGTGGAGAAAATCCCCAAGATGTCAATATAAACTGGTCATATTACAAAATTGGGACAGTTCATTTGAAAATTCGGCATTGAAAGGGTTAACCATTAGTCAGTAGTGTTGAAATTGACAAGAAACTCTCAGACATCAATCAGCAAATCTTTGACTTACAGGTATAAGAAAACAAAGAAGAAAACTAAATGGAAGCCCATCTTGACGAGATTCTCCTTCATGTGGAACTTGAGTAGCTGCCGGTTGTGGATTTCCGTCGGGTCATAGATTCCTATGTTTCCAGATGGCTTTGTCACATACCTGCAAAATAATATCACAAAACAGGCGATAGAAGCTTAGGCCACGTATTCACCAACCTATTCTCAGACTCAAACCCCAAGAATAATCTCTTAACCTTTTTGTTTGGCACCCAGCTTCTACCAGAATGGTAGAAGCTGGGTGCCAAATAAAAAGGTACGAGATAATTCTTGGGTTTCGAGTCTGAGATTTTGTTGGTGAACTCGAAGCCTGAAGTGTGACTGAGGCATGTTTCTCAAATAACATGTTATAACCTAGACAAATATTAACCCTTATTTCTCTACCCCATATGCCATTTTTAGCCTCATTCACAACGAAAGTATATGATACATAGGAAGATCATCTAGGAGAAAGGAACACACTAATTTTGAATGACTTTGAAAACATTTAAGTAAATGGAGCATTTTCCCATTATCAGCAAATACTCCCATTACAAGCACTTTCCCATTATGAGCAAATACTCCATTTCTCACAATGTTTATAAAGGTCATCTGCTTCAGATGCATCAAAAGGTGTATCTATGGAGTAAAAGGACCCATAGATGAAATTGAAGTTTGCCTTATTTTAAACATCATTCTATCTGTCTAAAATTTAGTGAAACTATTGCTTGAGTGTCAAACAGCTTCAATCTGTCTTAGATGCCACGTTACTAGGAATCTGATCTGGATCTAAGTAGCTTGGTAATATATAATTACAGTCTTAAACATCAGTCTAACAGTTAAGTAACAATAACATAAGGAGGTAGTGTCTATTCTAAGAGGAATCATGATAATCCAGGGCCCATGATAATGTGAGTACAGTCAAACCTGACTATAGCGGCCACACAAAAGGCGACTTATTTTATAAGTTTAAGACAAGTGGCTGTTTAATGCAGGCTGAAAGAAATACAGAAAGCTCCAATAGGAGCTTTCTGCATTACTTTCATCCTGCAATAAGCAACCACCTGTCTTTGCATCAATTCATACCTTTTTAAAGAATGACTGCTTTAGAGAGGTTTTACTGTATTTAAAATGCTAAAATCCTATTTTTTCTCCAAACGAGTGACCCTTTGATCAGGAGAATATCAAACAACAAAGCACATCATCAAATGCAGCAATGTTTAGCAAGAGTCCATATAAACGATTGTAAAGACGATTCTAACACGTGGTCACTCCATAGGGTTTGGTGAAGAAATGAGGATTCTAGCATTTTAAATACGCACATTATCTGGGGCCCGGTTCACTTACCTATAAATACTCCAGGCTGTACCTAAACCGTACATGAAGAAAAGGATCCAGTGCCCTGTGAACAAAAACAGCACTGTAAGGAAGGCCTGAGGGATAATTTCCGGCATCACCCACTGAAACAAGACAACACCTGCTAAATACAGTAAACTCCACCAGTAACTATACTTTATATAATCATAGCTATCTTATATATGGGCCATGTCATGCGAAAAGGGGCAGTCGGACATAGCAAACAGTGTAGCCCCAGACCAGCTGCCACATCACTGACAATCTTAGAGGACATCCAATTCTACCTTTAAATGAGTAAAATTAGTAAATTTTGCGACTAGATGCTTGAATAATAGCACTGACAAAGAGCTGAGTCAGCGCTTTTTCGATATGTCAGAGTGCCTCTTTTTGCGTGATGTCGGCCATATGTATATATCTCTCTTTAAGCCATACAGACTTGGCAGTTCCAGAAGGCTCCCATGAATATGATAAGTCAAGACCAATTGCAATAATATTTGTTTGACTTGATATAGATATGTATAATATTCAGGGCCTCTGTAGCCAAGTGGTTTATAGTCTAAGATTTGCAATCACTTGCTCCCTCATTGCTGTGGGTTGGAGCTTCACCTGGGGTGAACGCTTTCATATAAGGAAGCCTTCCGGCTGGCTTGTGGTAGGTCAGTGGTTCTATCCAGTTGGATGGCTGGTTTCTGAAATCTTCTTCCACTATAATTAGCCGGGCCTCGCGAAATGACCAAAATACCATCAAAGCAACATAAAACCAAAAGACAAAACAATAAAAGTCAGGAGAATTATCATAACAATCAAAGTTAATCAGTTTATACAAGTAATTGTATTTAAATATTTGCCCTTCCCATACGTATTTTAATAATGTTAAGTCTTATCATTAACTATTTGGTTTTGGCTTCCAGCATTTTTTTTATAGCTTATATAATACTAAACAGTACCAAAAACACCCCAAACAATGATAACGTCTTTAATAGCCAACTCCTCAGTTTGGTGAACTGTATAGCAAGTAAACACACCGTAGTGCTAAGGCAACTCTCAAGTAGTGCATACTTCCTGATACAGTTTTAGACAAGTCAAGATTTGATCAGAAGAATATCAAACAGCAAAGCCTGTCATCAAATGCTGCAATGTTTAGAAGGAGTCCACATATGTATGCATGAACATTTTCAAACTCTGTTTCCCAAATAAAACACATGTTGACGATTCTAATTATTAAGTAAGTGTTCACAATATACCTGTAGGATTGAGTGAAGCAATGAGCTAAAAGCTACCATTACGTGGGCATAATGCAATATGGTTGTAACTCCTTCACATTTGTGAAGGAGTTACAACCATATTGCACTAAGCCCACGATTTGAAACATCCAATTCATCTGGAGCTCTGTCAACCATTTATATAGGCAAAAAGGTGTGGACCTCCAAAATGTAGAACCTTAATCACTCTAGTCTTCATCTAGGGCATTGACAAAAAGTTTAGACCCTGATCAGACTGCTCCATCAGGTCTTGTTGGGGTCTACACTATTTTTCTCTCCAACAGATTATATTTTATGATGTAAAATCAGCTTGTATGATTTTTAGGATAGATAGTTACAGTAGCCCCCTGGTTACAGTAACACCCTGGGGTGGTTAAAGAAACATTTACTGTAATACTCACCCAATTCATCTTTTCACAGCATGTTCTGGCATTTAGGTAGTCACATTCCAAGTCAGACAGCGTGATAACCTATATATCTATTAAGGAAAACATAAATGCAGCTGCATGTTGTACACATATACCTATAATATTTACTACAAAATGGTATAAACTGTTCAATTCTCCATTATTAAGGTTGACCATAGTAAGAACACTAGGATAAACTGTAAGCAATGTCAAGGGTAGGGTTGTGTATCTTGAGTCTATTGTTGTTACGATACGTAGTGCAATACAGGACTCACAATTCACGATATGAATTGCGATTTTAAAAACAGATAAACACTTGAAATCTTCCATGCTAGGCTTGCTAGCATGATTAATAAGATATTGTGACGGTATGGCCAAGGAATCAGCATTAAACCCTTTACCTGATTGAAAGTTAGTAACGCTTTTTCATGCCTTTGCAAACAGAGTAGACCCAGATCAGACAGCCACTGGTCGATCAGGGTCTACTCTAGCATGTTTGCTGATAGTAATTGTCATACTGTATCTGAGATTTTGGGAAAAATGATTTATACCATATTTTATGTGCCCAAATAAAACATCTGTCTTCAGTTACAGGAATAACGAACAGGTAAAGGGTTAAAAGAAAAAGAACATTTCTGGATTTTTAAGCTGTTTTGAAAGTTGTATAATGCATTGGAAATAGCAATCTTTCAAATACAATAAGGCAACTTCTTTAGATAGAAAGCAGTAGAAAACATTTTTTTAATGTTTAAAGTTATTTTTTTTCGGTGAAAACACTGGTCACTGGTACATGTATACCCCAGTAATACATGTAGGTTCGCAAAGTATATCATTGCTCATCGGTTAATTCTAAATACATGTCAAAAATGATCATGAAGTTTTTTTGTAATTAATACTTCGCAACATGGTTTCCGCCACCAACATCAATTACAGACAATCATTCGACTTTTCTGTATATTTCCAGGTCGATGGACAGAAATTGACGATATTGCATTGGATATCATTCAGGTTTGTGTAACCAGAGGAGAAAAACATGTGAACTGACCGGGGATCGAACCCAGGACCTCCCCAATACTAGCAGGGTACTCTTTCCGACTGAGCTACCTGGTCACTTCTATCCCATGATCGGTTTTATATCTATTTATGGAAAAGACACATTTGGATCGGATTTTCTCTGCATACAACAAATTAACTTTATTTACACCAAGATCTACTTTAACCAATATGAAATTCCCAAGTTATAGTACAAAATGTTTGATGCGTGTATTTTACACCGAGAATAAATTCAAATAATGCGCAAATATCTTGTCCACGAAATAAAACAATCCAAATAATGCGCAAATATCTTGTCCACGAAATAAAACAATCAAGTCGTAGCCGGGAAAAAAGATACTGGTAACTGTGTGCTTTTAATGCAAAACTATGTGTGCACACAGCGGGTAAATTTGAGTTTACATAATTATATTTTTATTCATGTTTAGTTTACTATAAGCCTAAACCATGATCCAAACGTGATATGATTCGGTCGTATCGTCCACACATGATCTGGATTCACTGGTGCCCTGGTGAATCGTTACAGCCCTAGTCAAGGGAAATTCCATAAACTCCTTCAAAGGAGTAAATAAATGAGTGCAGCTGTATGATTTCCTACTTGATGGCATTGCATGTGTCACAGTGTGTGTTATCAACACTTGTAAGGCCTTCTTATATCTGTGTGACTTTAAAAGTTGCTGGAATACCTAAGTACAAGCTATAACGGAAATGTTGGCTCAACTATGAACCTCAAGTACCAGGGTTTGATCCCCAGGTCGAACAGATATGTTTCTCTAACAGAACATCCATTCACACATGCAAACAGTGTAGACCAAGAACAGCCATTGTCGTGTCTGATTTGGCTGTTAATTTTTTTCTATTAACAAAAATAAACAGTAGTTTGTTTTCTACCACTGAAAACATTTTATCCCAAGATCAGACACAACATTTTCAATACCGCATCTGAATTAGGTTTACACGCACTATTTGAAATGTCTTCAAGCTGAAAATCTTATAGCTGTGCCAATGTCAAATCCAACATGACATTGATGCGCCTACAAATCGCCATCGTGACTGACATTTGTAATGTTACAAACTTGGAAATATAAGAAAAAGCTTGCTTAAGTCTTCCAACCTATGATACTAGTATGATCAAAGGAACAATATGAAAATAAGAACCTGTACATGTCTGTATCCGAAATGGTGGGCTATCCGTAAGTACTACTACTTATGGTATGGTAGAAATAAGCAATTTTACTCAATATTTGCCCAAATAATATCAATGGTTATAAAGTTTCCCGCTAAAAGGATACAAAATAAACGACCAGAAACAGCAAATAGCCCTCATCGACCAGCGCAAACACGAAAATAGGCGCATCCACTCCCATTTTGACGCTTTTACCGGGAAATGGTCTAAGTCAATGCCCGAAATCGTAAAAAAGCGCGTGAATGGACGCGGGCCTTTCAGAAATCTTGACTAGCAGTATAAAAAATAATAAGATGCAGTTATTTGAAAAATGATCTGAAATCAAACCAAATGTACCCAAAAATATGTAAAAGCTAGAACAGAATCACGAACATTTTGAATATTTATTAGGCACCGGAATTTTACGCAATATATCATATCCTTTTGTGCTCCGGCTTCGCCGCAAAGGCAGATGACGGTAACCAGTCAAAAAACGGAAATAACACATTCGGTGCTGTTTCAATTTCACCCCTATTCGGTACAAATTCTTGTTTCCAATGAAAACTATCTGAAATTGAGTGAAAATGGATCCGCTATTTCTTGCTTGCAGTTATTTCAGAAGAAGAAAGTATCAGCAATGTGTAGATATATGCTCACAGCTTTTGGAAAAGAATCCTTACGACCAGGTGATAATGCCTCACATTGAAAAACACCGTTAGATTCCTATGTTTTCTTCCCTCATAAAAAAGTCACATGAAGATCTTGTCCCACATAGATTTACATCTAATGCAGACTTAGCACATGTATTTTTTTTTTAGCTCGAGTCTGATACTTTTATTACAGGCAGACCATTTCTCCAGATTTTTCCTAAAAAATCTAGATTTTTCATGTATACTCCAAAATCATAGTTCTAGGATGTCAAATCAGTTTGGACCATGATGAGACACCCTGTGACACAGTCTCATCCAGATCTAACCTGTTTGTATCACAAATTCTTCCTAAGCATGCAAAAGGTGAATCATACCCCAGACATTTTATGTTTCAGTTATGGTCACTCTGTGTTTCATTTACAGTAAAACCTCTCTAAACCTGACACTCTCTAAACTAGAAAAATGACTAAAATGTAGGTTTTAAGACAGGTAACAGCTTTATGTATTAAAGCAAAAAGTAATACAAGAGTCCTATAAGATCTTTCTGTGTTACTTTCAGTCTGCATTAATCAGCCGACATATATATCACATCAGTTTTTGTAAAACAAATCCGGTTTAGAGAGGTTTAACTATACCTGAATGGGCAATTCCCAGAATGCATGGTCAAATCTGAGTACATAATCTTATATTTGACCAATCAGATTCTTGGGAACAATCCCAATTTGAAAGTCAAAAGGTTTTACTTTACTCTTGGAAAAGTATTAATTTACTCGTATTCGGATTCAACAATCTGAATAAATAAACCCTTTACTTCATATACAAACTGTGAAACAGGAACAGTTTTTGCAAATTGTGTATACCAAGATTAGAAGCTGTCTGATCAGGGTCTGCACTGCTTCTTGTCAGATCTTTTTTGAAATAAGAAATGTGCTATCCACATGCTCATTATAATGAATTTAGTTGATTGATATTCAAAGTGGATAGATAACCCTTTACTCAACAAAAGCATGCCTTTTTCCCTAATGTTTTAAAAGTCATCTTGAGCGTATGGAGTCTTAGCAACATTGTAACTGATGTCTAATGAAAACATTATAAGAAATGAAGTATTTGCTTTGTAATGAGCAAATGCTCCATTTACTACAATGTTTCAAAATAATTAAAAAAAACATGTTTTTTGCCTTCATCATTTTCA
>JAULCE010349173.1:0-10340 GCA_032359355.1 Macoma nasuta | reverse complement strand
TTATCATATGTACACAAATATTGTTACTAGAGGTTACAACTTCCTTTTTTACTGCCACAATAACACACAAAATATAGTTATTTTTCAACACGCACATTCATTCAACAGTTAGAATATGGTTTCAAAATTGCCTACAGTACGGAAACTAATTAACCTCTTCACTGCCTATCCTCGAACCATGTGTCATACGCAAACATCTAGGATCCAGATGAGACGCCGAGTAACTCGGCGTCTCATCCGGATCAAAGCTGTTTGACACTCGGACAATGGTTTTACCAAAGGTCGAGGGAGTGTAAGTTTAAAACGGAAATAGAACATATATTGCGCATGTGCACAGCCTGCCTGGCAGTGAAGTGGTTAAATTGAGACCGGAATCGTTAGCCGAACCGGAACCTTATCGGCGGCGAAACGAACCGACAGAACCGTTACTGGTGGATATGGCGAACACACTGGTTCAAAACTCTCGCAAACCGCATAATGCGCTTTATAAAGCGCATCATGCAGAATTTGAGAATTTTAAACCGGTTTGTACGATATATTAATCGGAGCAGCGAATCGGAGCGAAACTGCTTAAAATTGTTAAAAAATTTCATGACTGTACACGACACTAACAACTTCATACTCAACAGATAAATTCCAACTTTCTCTTTAACAATATATACAACTGACAACACGTTGATATTTAAAAAGAAAGTAAGTAAATAGTTATTGGCATGTTTATGTTTTTACTGGCTTCCCTTTAAAAACACATAAATACCTAAACAAATGCAAATATGTACATTGCATTACATAACATATATACTGAAAATGCTAATGTATTCAATATGAACATCAAGCTATGACTGTTCACAATTGAGAAAATGCGAAGTAATCATAGCACACTGTAAATATATTACAATTATTGACTAAACATATACTGTCGAAACAAATTGTGGGCATAACTTTATCAGTTTGAATTAATGGAAGTTCGAATAAAATTCGAACTTCAGGAAATTCGAATCGCAAGCCTTCGTATATTTTCTTACAAAACAAAAGTTTTTATGTTTTGGTCCATAAATAATTTGTTCGACAAGCATAAATTCGAGCTAACCGAGCTCGACCTACCGAAGTTCGACTGTATATGGCATTTGCTTTTGGAAATAATGGATAATTCCAAGTCACGCACAACATTTGAAATGAATATATTATCTACATCTTACTTCTAAAGCTGAGATCCTCCTCACACTAAAAATGTATCTTTACATTTATCATTCAATTCAGTTTTTGCTACTGACCGTTCCAATGCGGTACGCCTGTGTTCACCCTAGTTTTATGTCTGTAACCTGTCTTTTTGTGTGTTCTATATGTTTGGGCTCACGCGTGCGCGTGTGTGTGTGTGTGTGTGTGTGACTGTGTGTGTGTGTGTGTGTGTGCGCGCTTGTGAGAGTGTGTTGAAAGAGAACTTGTTTCAGTGCTATTCTGGAGGCTGTTTGTTTTGTAAGTGGTGTGTCGTGCGGGACCTTCTTTTTTATTTTTGATAAGCACTGCTGTAAAATGTTGACATTCAGGCAGCCAAAATTACAGTACAGTGGCAATAACAGCAATCAAATTTAGGATGCTCTCTTAGTTGGATAATGTTATTTTGTGCCGGATCTCAGCTTTCGACGTTTTGTGAAAGACAGGTCAGGATTTTTACTCATTAAAAGATTCTCTATCTCAAGTGCAACATAACTTCGAACATCTCTAAACGAGAATAAACCATGGTAACAACGTTGTACTGGTGAGTATAAGTTCACAGCAACATAAACTTAGACTGTTTATGAATGAGGAGAACATTATCTGACATGAATATAGTGTACCATGTGTACATGTATTTAGATTAAATTGACTCTACCATACATGCCAATCAATGAATCTTTGATCCCGCCAATTTCGACTGAACGTGTTTATGTATTTTGTTATTACATGATAGCTACTCTCTGTGATCACTCATAATTATGCGAATAAAGGCGAATAAAGTGACGGTGATGAAATAGCCTCATGTAAATTGACAATGTTACGAATTATTGAATCATTGCTTGCATTCCGTAAATATGTATTCAGTGGTTTGCTCTCTGTTATTAACATAATAACAGTACTGATGAACTTGCTTTAATCAATACTTTATTCTACAATAATGTTTCGAATGTGTGATTTGATTGCTATATGTATACTTAGATGTCTACATATACACAACCAGTTTTTGTTTAGATTTTCAAATGCTCTATCACTCGTGTGACAGCTTCTTTCCTTTTATTATTGAAAGGTGAATCTTCTGTCAAAATGTCCTTGCATTTCAAGTACAGCTGTTCTTTAAATGACCCTGCAAACGCGGACCCCGCAGCCTGTCGCTGTGTTTCAAGTTGAACGAAATAATCGATTCGTTTAATTTCATTTCGAATTTCATCCCAAAACTGAGAAGTAGCATATTTGCGTTGCTTCAAGATCAAAGCTTTTAATAGGTATGGCTCTAAGACAAACGTCACCTCTGGCAATCGTTTTAATTTCTTCTCTACAGTGTGAAGCTCTTGTAACAATTCAACAGATTTACCAACTATATGGAGACTTCCGAATATTTCTGGTTTCAAACGATTTCTTAGAGATTTCTGTCCCGTTTCTGCAAATCCCATTATCTCCATTGCCAATATAACAGCATTAAGTTCTTGACATTTCCTGTTTCTATCAAGCTCTGTTCCCATTATACTTGCGAATTTCGCAACCACCTCACACCTACTCTGTTTAAGAATATTCGAATACCTTGGGTTTGTCCCATACATAGGTTTGCTGCAATCCGGGCATCTTTTTATCAGCTCGGCTCGTGTATTTGATGGTCGATTCATATGTGTGTCGAGTAAACTCTGTGGAATGATGCAACCACAGCTTGTCAGTTTCACATATACTGTATCTTTTTCATACAAAGTACTGTACTTGTTATTTTTAACGGAACAAAATTCGCTGCATACGCACGGTTCGCCACAAGAGGCACAACAAACGTGACCACATTTTAAGATTTTCTTACACAATTCTTCACAAGCGGGTCTGTCGCAAGATTCATAGCAAAGTTTTGTGCATTTCAAGTGCTCACATTTGATCTGACAGATCTCTACACATTTGTCACATTCTTCATAACAACGTTTCTTGCACTTTCTTTTGTGAGAGCATCTCAAATCGCAAGGAAAGTCGCAAGGTGGGCACAAATCACTGCATTTTGCTCGGCAAGTATGACCACAGGGTAATGTTTTCTCACATGCATTTTGACATATCTTATGGACTTTCCCACGTAAACATGCACCACATGATCCGATGCATTGGTGACCACAACTCAATGTAGTTTTGCAAGGATACGAGCACAGAAATGATTTAGGATCCTGAAAGCAGTTCATTTGAACAGAGTGTGTGCACGTTAGTTTTCGCAATACTTTTACTTTGCATTTATCTTCATGTGATTTTGAATCTGTGCATTTGCTGCAATCACGCTTGCATTCATGACCACATGGTAATTCGAAACTGCACTTTTCGCGGCATTTCCATGTATATGGATCTTTATGGCAGGGCATTTCAGCTGTGTGCTCGCACATTGGCAGTTTTTTTGTGACTTTCGTTTGACACTTTCCGCAGTCCTGCCAACATTTGTTTGTACACCTGTGACCACATTTGGCAAACGTTTTCGGACATGGTTTCAAGCATTTTATGTATTTATGTTCTGTATCTATTATATGACATACTCGTGGACAAAAATGATTGCATTTGAGTCGACCACCGCAAGGTTCTTTACAACCACCATCTGGGACTTGTTTGAAGTCATCTAATGTTGACACATGGGCTACCTTCCGCGGATGATTTTGGCACCTTAACGTGATTTCTTTCCCAATTCTTTTTGAATCTGACATTTTGTTAACAAGATGTTGCCACAACTTGCTATATTCTTTTATATGAGAGAAGTTGCCAACAACATACATACCCTTTTTTGCTCTCGATAATGCCACACAAATTCTATTTTCAATTGCAAGGAATCCAATTGGGTTCTTTTTCAAAAGAAGCTGGTCATCACTTCTGCTTCGAACGAGAGACAAAAGAATAATGTCGTTTTCCTCTCCTTGAAAATTGTCGACAGCAGTTATTCTAACGCCTTCAAAATCAGATTTGGGCATTTGTTTTCGAAGTGCAGTTACTTGTCCCATATATGGCGAAAGAATTGTGATCTGACTTGAAGCGTATCCTTGTTGAAGAAGATATTTACACAGGCCAGCAAGGAACTTGGCTTCGTGTGGATTCTGACAACTTGTAGAATCTTTAACTTTGACTTCATCCACATGGTGCTCAATAAAGAATATGTCAGAATCAATGCCTCGTATGTGATCGTATTTCAAAACCATTTCATGATCCTCTAAGTTCGGATATAAGAACTGATTCTTCATCAAGCAGGATATCTCGGGACGCATCCGATGTTGCTCTGATAGAGTGACACACGGGATCTCATTCTTTATCATACGCTCAAACAGAGATATATCGAACTGATATCGCTTTGCTAGCTCATAAACTGTGGTCGATGGCCTCAGTTGCTTGTGGTCTCCTATCAATATCAAGTGTTTGCATCCTTCACTCAGAGCTGTGACAATATGAGATTCAAGTACTTCAGCAGCTTCCTCTACTATCACAATTGAAGGTTTCACGGTCTGTAATGATTTCCTATGTTTTGCTGCCCCTGTTGTCGTCATTCCGATAACTTGTGCTTCTTGCATGATTTTTATTGTCTCAGCCTCTCTTACTTCTTTCAGCCTCTCTGTCAATTCATTAAACCGTTCCGTAGATCCCAAAATGCTACCTTTCAAACTTTCTCTATATTGTTTTATCCAAAATTTGTACAGACTTCTCCGAAATATCTTATTTAATCTAAATACATCGTCAATTCTTTTTGCCGACTCATCTGAAATGTCATTTGCACTCCTCAATATATTCTGTACTTTTCCTCTCTCTATCTTAGCGTCCCATTTTACGAGCCAATTGCCTTCCGACTCTTTCAAGATTTGTCCTCTGCGTACATCACGTTTGAGGTCGGCGTCTTCGTAATCAAACTGAGTCTCATCTTCATCAGCATCAAGTTCTCGCTCGTCAGACATGTCATCAACACGACCATCTTGTTTACCGTCGTCTGGGTTTTCTATTACATTTCTTATGAAGGCAGCAGATTCGCTTGACCCATCAATTGCCAACCATGCTTCAAATGCCATAGTTCTTAGCAGAGCTGTAATTTGTGATTTTGCGTAGCCAGATTGAATATACTGCAACATAATGTTTGGGTGAATCATACTCGACTTTGATCTTAAAAGGAGGGAAGAAAGTATTCTTTTCGTGTTGTCTTCTGCTTTGCTCAATAATTTCTCCACTTCTTGTTTAAATTCTAGTATCCACATCTTATACAACTTAGCTCTGTCTTGCAAAATAATCATGGATGGATCAGTGATGGTTACTGCTTCACTTATATCCATTTCATCAACGTTTTTTAGCAAATGTTCAATCCAAAGATTTTTGGCATGTTGTTCTTCTCGGATATTGTCAGACGCACCCTCTTCATCAGCAAACATTGTACTCCCCTGGAATCCAAGCCAAACGTTTATATAGTTTTTTTCATGTTCATCTTTCAATTTAACCTCAAATGAATCCTGTTGTTCAAACGTCATGAGATCTTTTAATCGATTGAAAGGTATTATCTCCGTGTTTGTTTTCTTTAATTCTGCACTGACTCGGTGTATATCACGCTGGCAAGTTGTCATATCACGAAGGCAATCTCTCTCGTTTTGAAGAATTCCCCAGCTTCTACTTCGCTCTTTCGATTTCTCTCTCTTTAAGTTGCGTAAAATGCAGTGTTTCAGAGCTTCGTTACTACAGCGTCCACCAACTCTTACAATCCCAGTTCGACAAAATCGCAGTATTCCTTCTAGAAACTGGTCTAAGGCGTGGTTTGTAAAACAAACAACGAGAACAGGGGATCCCCTTTTGCCCTGTTTCCAGTAAGACTGATTTTCAATCAAAACCTGCGCAATTTTAAGACCAATAAATGTTTTGCCAGTACCCGGTGGTCCCTGAATAATGGCTAATTCCTTAGTAATGGCTTGCTGCAACGCTGCATATTGAGATGAATCCAAATCAAGGTCATTTGCTTTCGGCCATCTTGTGGTATTCAATACTGGTACTTCCTCAAATAACGATTCTTTTGCGGTTTCTGACAGTATTGACCTAAAATCGTAAAAAGGTATGCCTGCTTTAAGTAAGTAGTTTGGTGGCTTTATGGCTGTATTGCATTCAAGGAAATACCTCTGGAAAGGCATGGAACTGTCCACCGACTGAAGTCCATCTAGTACATGCCTAAATGCCTCAAAGTAGGCAGTAGATTCAGCCATAAGAAATGTTTCAGAGCTCTCAGTGCAAGGCATGTTTTCAAAACGAACCTGAACGAGACCCTCATCGAGATCAGATGTGTCTCGGTCTTTGACTGTTGCATAGTAAATTGTTTGAAAGGTGTCATTTGATAAACATAGCAAAGAGCCATACTTCAACCTTTGTGAGGTTGTCCAATTCATTCGTTTAAAGTCAGATGTGTCAAACTGTATGATATAACTTATACCATCTGATGTGCATACAGGACGTACTAATTGAACATTCCTGTACAACCGAATATCTCTTATTTTCGTACCAGAATTCCCTTCCGAAACACACCGAATATAGTCAGCTATGCCCATCCTTAATGGCTGTATAAAATCTTCTCGTAAAAGGCGAAACTGAATATCTAGGTAGGTATCTAAATCGTCGTATTTGCCTTTGGACCTATTGGCTCTAAGAAAAGGTTTCTCGTCCATGTGTACATCTCTCAGTCTAGGCAAAATACTTAGTTCTCTGAAGTCTTCTGGAGGCAGCCCTTCTTCTTCCTTTTGCACCCTTCGTTGTTCCTTGAATTTTTGATTTTCTAGAGCAGCTCGACTCTCCCTCTCTTGAACAATAGCACGAAACAATTCATCTATTTCTTGTATTTCCTTTGATAAATTCACATCTTCGTCGATAAGGTTGAAATCTGAAACTATTTCCTTTACATTTATCAAAATATTCTTGGACTTTCCCAATGATGTAATGATTGTTTGAACTAGTTCTTTTAAAATATGTAAAATCATAAGGCATAGGTTTGACAATGTCTTTGAATTACCCCAAAGGTTTCGATGAGATGGTGTTTTGGCACTTATTTCGCCCAAAAAAGCGCCTAATCTACTAAGGAAATACTTTTCAACAATGAGAAGTACCTCAATTTTTGTTCGTTTCTGCGATGATGTCATTGCAACTAACAATATTTTTAATATGTAATAAATCCAGTCGGGTTTTATGTCACTGTCTAATAACTCGGAAAACCCACTTTTAGCTGTAGCAATTTCCAACAGCAAATCGTCAGCGTCTTCCTGTGACTTCTTTGAAAGTTGTACGAGTTTCCTTAAATTAAATCTTTGCTTCACAGCTCCAGCCTCCGTGTTTTTGTGTGCCGTCTCCACCCTGTAGTCCTTTGTATTGGGGGGACAAGGATGCGATGGATTGTCACCGCCACGTCCACGCCCTCTTCCAGTTTCATTATATCTACTGGATGAGTTAGCACGTCTTCTGTACATTGGTTTAATTTCACCATCAGTTCCTTCAGTTAGATTCGAGGCTCTACTTACTGAATTACTTCTGTCATGTGCACTCCTTGGAAAAGCTCGCATATTCCTTCTGCCTCTGCTGACACCTCTGTAAGAATGATCTGTACCAATTCTCTCGCCACTTCTAGCGTCTTCTAATGTGTCTCCTCCATCCCTTCCTTTCATTCTCCCCCGCCCTCTTCTTTGGCCTCCTCGTCCTCTATAAGAGCTTTGGGCGTTATCATCTTCATAAAATATTCGTATCGGATGCTTATTGACTCTATTGTCGTCTTCATCATCGATTGGAAAAGCTGTCGCCATTTTAACTGAAAATATACAGTTAAACATATAGCGTTACAGTTGTACAAATTAACTGTTTAGCTTAGCTTGTATGTTTGTTTTGTTGAGTTTTAAATCCACAAAGTAACATATAGATAAGTATTATTTCGTGGCATGTAGCCACACAAAACTTCGCCACTTGCAATATTTCCTCAACTTCATTTTTATTGCTTTAGACATACTACTTTGTACAAAAAATAGAACTAATTTAAATTTCTACCTCAACAAAAATGTGGCAACCAAATGCAATTGTTTTTCACTGGCAACCATATTATTTGAATTAGAAATAAATTGAAAGTAAAACTTCACAGTGGCATATTATTTTGGGGAAATTTCAGGTTGGGAAATTTACGGTCTGCTGGCCTTGTATTAGTAACGACAGAACTGCTCAACTCTTTCGGCGCCAAATTTAAATTTGTATGCTGTGACTAGCTTAAGACAAATTAATTTAACGAAATAATTAACAGAGACCAATTAAATAAACTTTGACTTTTCCGAAACTATTTACATGAGAATACCACTGGTTTCTAAAAGTGAAGTCCCAGATTAGACGCCGTGCTTTAAGGCGGCGTCTGATCTGGGACTGCACTATTTGCAACGGCGCATTTAGGCGATTCGGTGGTGAAAGGGTTAAATACAGCATTAAAGTTTATGACGTTCAAACTTTCACAAATATTGATATAATTGCAATCGCCGTAACTCTCAGTGGACACGTGCACTCGTCACTGGATTTGAAATAAGTATGACCAACGCAATCAAGAGTAAATCATTTCTTGATGGTGAAATATTACTTAAATCATTTGACTATACGAGTTGACTAATTTTGCGTTCTTTTATCACATTACGTCGGTGTTCTTCGAAAACAACGTATCTGCCGCTTATTGCAAATTTTGCACTCGCCTCGTTTTGACGACTAACAATGAAGTTTTCCAACACGACTTAAGTACCGATTTGGAAATGTGGCAGATACGTGGTTTTTGAAGAAAGCCAACGATGTATTTATTTTATAACGATGCAGGTTGGAGTTAAGTCGATTCCTGGTTGATTCCCTTAACCCTATCGCCGCCAAATTTAAAATTATCGGCTGTAACTGGTATTTGATAAAATATTTTAAAGAAATGAATAACAGAAATAATTAAATAAGCTTTGGCTTTCCCGAAACCCTAATACTCGCTATGAATTTTGTTGTAAAACAGTGAAGTCCTTGATTAGACGCCGCCTTGTAAGGCGGCGTCTGATCTAGGACTTCACTTTTTTGCAATGTTGAGTCGCCTATGACGGTGAAAGGGTTAATGTCTGCGCATGTATATCTGCGATTGAATGTTGATCTAGATAAGACGCCAGGTATTAACCCTTTTACCGCCATAGGCAGCTCGGATCGACATTGCAAACAAGTGAAGTCCCAGATCTGACGCCACCTTGGCGTCTGATCTGGGACTCTACTTTTGCAAATTATTGTGATCCTTATATAAGGGTTTCGAAAAAGCCAAAGTGTATTTATTTATTTCTAGTATTTCATTTATGTCGTTAAAGATTTTGATCCCAAATCAGTTGCATACGACTATTTTATATTTGGCGGCGAAAGAGATAATGAATGGTGGGATTAAAACTGTTAAACATCCAAAGTGTAATTAAGATAGAAGAAAACTTTGAATGCATTTTAACTGACAATGTCTCGAACAGACGACCTTGTGCAGCGTATGTATTATGAAGGACTTACTTTATTTGTATGTCTTCGTTGGAACAGCTGTAACGTTACAATTGGTTACCCGTCGGCTCTTTTCTACTGGAGCAGACCAGACCGTCTGAAATAAAATAAATATATAATATTACCCTTATTAAACAACAATAGGTATCGGCTGCTGAATTTGTCTGAGGATAAAACAGGTTGGTTTCGGTTCAGACGCCGCGATACTTAACTGAATTCTTACTAAACGCTAAACACAAAAAACTCCCTCTAAGTTCAGGGATATTCATTATAAATACTGATTGTAACCGCACAAGTAAATCCAAGTTTCTCTAAATAATGAATCAATTAATTGTGAATGAGTCTAATAATAGCAAATAGAGGAAAGAGTAAAGTTTTTTGTAGCGTTATAGATGGTCTCAATATTTTAAAGTATAACATTACATCTCCATATGAACGCGTTTACACGCTATTCTGCAGTCTAGGCTGTCTAATCTAGGCCTGGGGCCCGTTTTATCAACGGACTTACGACAAAATAGGTCATAAGTCAAAACTTCAGAGTTCTTTTAATTTCTGTTTTCTCTAGCTAGCCCTGTCATGTGACATCTTTTTGGAATTGTCTTTTCAAGACAATTCCA
>JAULCE010349062.1:0-10341 GCA_032359355.1 Macoma nasuta | reverse complement strand
TCTATGAAATATTAAATGGTTTAAAACCAAGTAATAGGTTTTAGATTCTATCAAAACACAATAACAAGTGCACGGTATGGTTGTTTTCATTAAGTTTCCATAACTGACAGTATTATTTGTGGAAAAAAATTTCAGAGGGGATGTAGCTATTAAGTCATACTTAAAATTTATTCTTTTTAAAATCAGCAATAAGGCTTTCACATTAAGATAATAAAAAGATATGTTTTTACAATCAGTTTTAATCAGCTTGCTCTGTTAAATATTTACAGTTATGTTAATATATTCCACTCTGACAACGCCCTTTTGTTACTGGAAACTTGCACAATCTGACAGAGAAGAGTGTTTTTGTCGGTACTTATGTATCTTCATATGTCTTTTGCGGTGTTTAGAAGGTTTCGTACGGTCTTTATGTATGCCCGTGTGTCTTTTGCGGTATTAGTAGTGACGCGCATTTTTCGGTAGCCCTCGGGTTTTATCATTACTGATCGTTTTCCCTTGGAACCCCTGTCAATTTGTTTAAACAATTCTGCCAGTCGCTTCCCGAAGCCTACAGTTATACCCTCGAGTCAAATAGCGGTTAATTTGACTCACTTTCCCCCTATAAATAGAGACGCTTTTTTCGGATTACTTTGTCATTTTTGCTGCACTGTTTAACTGAACATCTCAATCATTCTGCATAAAAACAGACCACGGAAGTTTGATGTTTAGCCATTCATTTTGCCATTTGAAAATTTCTTGCACCAAATGTTATTTTCTTTAGCCATTGTCGCCGAAGGCGATCGCCAGCGGGAACCCTGCTCGAATGTTTTATGATTGAAATTTTCCGAGCGGCCGAAAAAAGTAGGTGCGGGCGCAACAAAAATTAAATAGATATGTTTTGCATTCTGGAAAAAAATGGTGCGGTAAATCCGTCGAACAACTGATCAATTTGGTGTGGCCTTAAACGTAAATGGTTCATGACCATTGGACGAAACCTATTTAAGTCAGCAAGTCAAAGACAAGTTTGTGATAGTTATTGTATTTGTTTTTAATATATTTGTGTCAAAGTGGTATCTATGGTCATGTGTATATCATGCATCATAATTTGACACGGCAATCAGATCTTTCCCTTCCTATACTTCAATAATAAATCAATTACACCTCCACCACTAACTGGCTACGAACAACTTTTTCAAAGGTCGTGTGTTTGAATATGTTTAACGTTTCTTTAAAGTTATCATTCCATGTTTAAAAGAAAAATATGTTTTTCCAGAAGAATTCAACATGTTTCAAGTCGGACAAGTACCTCGATTAATGATTTACAGTCATATGGCATTGACGGTATTGGTAACTGCGTGTTCTCAGGAATGGCATTTTACAGGTATGATTCATTGGCCTTTTGCTGAATTAAACACTGACGTGTTGTTTTATTTGGGCTCATTAACCAGAATTCACGGTAATAAATGTAAACTAACGGAAACGTTTTTGAAGACAATGTAAAGATAGCAACGATTCGTAAATCTATAACAATTCTCTCTATACTTGTGTATATATACATATACATATATTATATGTACATTGATGTGAGAAAAATATGAAGATATCAAAAAATTAGCTTTCTTAGCGCTGGATCAAAGTAAAACTTTGATGCGATGAGTAAGATAAGGTATTTATATGATAGAGATAGATTCTTATTCCTACAGTGCTTTAAGATTGAACAAGAGTTATTTCTCGAACGTTTTCGACATTGCGTCTTTATCAAGAGAATTCTTTATGAATTTATGAGAATTATATGTACATGTATATATACACATGTATAGAAAAGTCCACTGTCGTTAGTTTGATTCGAATATATCAGCATACATTATCTTAGGAAATGTAAACTAAGCTTGTGTTGTCTACACCCTGTAAACATCAGACGTTTATGTCGTGATACAGACATACCCTATGCAGCATCTTTATATAACCTTTTTATAAGAAGGTTTCATTCTGCAGTTATGCCATGAATATTGGTCATCACAAATAATTAGTTCACGCCGTCTTGAATTTTGAATAACTTGCGATTTTCTCGTTTAAAACCTCCTTGCGTCAAACGGCGCACTCGTACAAAACTGGTTCAAAACTTCTGGTGTCGAAAAGATCACGTCAAATGGTTGGTGGTGACATTATGTACAGCATTGTTGTCAAATAATCAAAAACATATGTTTATTTAAATTTGACAAACTTTGCATATAATACTATTTGAAGAGTGCGATGCCAGGTAGTATATTTCTATACTAGTCGTAGTTGGGACCATATACGACGAGGGGCGAGGGGCGACCGAGAGTTTCGCTGGTAGCCGCCCTGTATTCGTTTTTACATTGATATTTACTAACTTGTTTTCAATAAATCGTATGTAAAGCTTAAAGCTTTTAAAAATAAATATAAATGTTAAAAACAAACTTTGTTTGGTTGGGATTCAGTGGGAAAGATCAACGAGGAATACACGTTAGTCAAAGTTAACTTCTTAAATGATAAATAGCTCTGACGCGTATCTTCATCTAATGAGTATGTCTTGAGCTTTTAAAGCAAGACCAACTTCTATACTTTTAGAATTGATTTTTACATCATCATAACTTCATGTCCTTGTGACTACCAATTGCAAAATGATGTTTAGCGACTATGTTCTATTCAGATCAAACGTTACTGTTGAATGAGTTTGTTAAACTTTACTGAACAGTTCTTGTGCTGCAAGTGAGGGTTATGATTAACTGAACGACAATGTAGACGTTTCTCCTGAGTGAGGTTAAAATCGTGAAAAAAGTGGAATTCGTTATTGTTTAAAAGAGTTTATGTTAAGGTCAATTTTTGGTTTAAACAAGCCTGAAATTGACAGTCCTTTAATCGAGAAAGCTGTACTTGTATATGTTTCACTATAATATATGTTCGCATTGTCTCAAGAATCTGAGTCACCAATATTACAACGGAAAAAGTTTGCTATGGCTGCATGCCATTTATGGATGTCCTTAACAATCATATATGATTAAATTTCGGTAAAACTATAGATTGCCATGGCATTACCATGTGGCGTCTGGTCAGCGACTGTTTGAAAAAAAAGCCCTGTCATAAAATAATCTGAACACAAATTTTGTATTTTGTGAATTTGATAGCGAGTGGTTTATGTCGAGAGTTACAGTACAGGCTAATGTAAAATAATATCCAGCATGAATAATGTTTTACTCCGATTGTATATTCCGATCATAGAAACTATTTTATGTCAATGGTATGCCTTGCTTCTACCACATGCTGACGGAGGTAGATTTTAAAACGCTAGACGGTTGAAATTTATTTTCGAAGGTGTTAACCTGGCACTGCACAAGCGAACAGAGCAAGGACCATCGACCTTTATTGACTACGAATCTGGTCGTGCAGTCGATAACGACACTAACCCATATCCTACGGCGGAAAGTTGTGCATACACAGATTTAGCTTTTAATCCGTATTGGTCCGTTTATCTTGGCGAGCGGTATGTACTCAAAGGAATTCGTTTATATAGACGGAATCTCATTGGAGAAATCGTCAAAGGTACGAATGTGTATTCTGATTTCTCTGAGCTTGCTTAAAGTGCTGTATGTGTACTATTATGTTTAGACACTTGCATATGTTTGTTTTGTATGTTGTTTTTAAAAAGAATCACAGGCAAAATATATATATAGCGAGTTTCAAGCAAAATGTGTTGATAAAAAAGATAAGTTATGCTTGTTGTTATGCTTGTACATACTTCAAGTTTTGTTTGAGCTTTAAGAAAGTTTTTCCTGTGATGTGTACCTATTTTTGTGGTCAAGACATTCAAGATATTTATTGGCATGGTGTCAATCAAACTTTTAAAAAATGTAACAGAGCTATACACTAATAATGTAAAAGAAGCAGAATGCTTCATCGAAAATGAGTAGGGTATTGCCCGGGTACTTCTTATCCGCTTCTTACCCTCTAGAAATACAATGTAGCCCAAAAATGCAGGACCACTATCCTCCTGAAGTGTGAAGAACATTTGACGAACACTTATATTGTTATTACTATTATATTTTTATGTTATAGCACATACAATCATGCAGTCGGGAAATGTGCCTTTGAATGCCCTTTAGTTGATCCTGGGTAAAAACGAGTTTGCATTCAGATGAATAGTTCTATCAAGCTCAGTTAGCTTTGATAATATTATTTCGGAAATATTCGCGATACAAATTTTCTGTAATTATCTAAATCCGAGTGTTCATGTCTAACTCACACACGTTCATGTTTTGCAGCATTTCCTTTTGTGAAGTTTCATGGTCAATATGTGTGCTCATAATTGTATGACCTAAACATTATCGCACCTTCATCACATTGAAGGGTCATTATGAATACAAACAATCGCAAGCGGATACAAAGGTTCGCGCGTGATAGATAGAACCGTGAAGTTGCTTATATATATGTTAATGCAATATGATATCAAATATCAAAGTTCCTTCTTGATTAGTTTAATTTCATTTCACAAAGTTTCAAATGACAAAAGATAACTTTACATTATATATATTTACTGATATATACCTTTAGTCATTTAAGCCTTTATCATAAATATTGTAAACAAACATGAATCGAATTATGATAAGTTTTGTTATGTTTCAGAGAGACTGAGAAACTTTCAAGTGATCGGTTTTCCGAATATGACAGTATTGCATGACGACAAAGATGCGGTGCCAATGTTGTATACTAATGCTGTAATTGACATTCCTGCCAATTCAGCTGCTCCTATTTCTAAAATTACGGTTAAAATACCAACCAACGTAGCGAAGACCTACCTTACTTTATGTGAAGTGCAGGTTTTTTCAGGTATGACCAAAGTATATATACTAGAAAGTGAATAGCACTTTAAAGAAACGCTTAAACAAATGTATCGCAGCTCTTTTGAGATACAAGATAATCGATGTTTTAATATTTCAGTATTGTTTTAATAATTGCCGACTTGTAAGTTGTGTTTGTAAATATACATATACAGCTTTTGTCTTAATGCTTTCTGTTAGTTTCTACTACAATAAATAACTTACCTTAGTGACCACTCATACTGGAAACAAAATGCTAGATTGATATACATGTATTATATCACCTGATTTGTTCGTAGACCGTTAATTAAGTTTGCAGATATGCTTCATAAAAGACCCTGTATATGCGTACTGATGTTTAAATCAACAGGTTAAGTGTCCATTTTGACAAAAAGCATCGTAGCAAGCAATTCAGTTCTACATCAAACGCAGCTTTTTATGGCTGCGTCTTATCTGGAACTTTACTGTTTCAAAATGAAACTTTGTAGAAGCTTCAAGTACTCTTTAGATAATTAAATAATCTCTGTGTTTTATGTAGTTAAAATAGACGATATTTGAAATAGATGTAGCCGAAAACGTTCAATTGGACGACATCAAGCCAATGTTGAAAACAATATTTATAACAAAGGTTATTATCATCTAATGTATTGTATTAATTCATATCAATAACTCCTTGCTGTTATAACTGAATTCAGTCAGTTTCTCTTAAATTAGACTTATAACTGCATAATAGTATACCAATACTACATAGCTGAGAGGGTGACAAAAAAGTTATAAGCATGAAGGAATACTATTAACCGAGGAGAAGACAAGGTTGACAGCTTTTCCGGATGTTAACAATTTTACTGTTACCTCTCCGCCGTGTAACACAATATTATTATACCGATTTTTGGGAAAAGATTACAGCGATTTTAGAATACAGAGAGACACCGTTGTGATGTACACTGACTGAGCTTTATACCTCGACAATGCACAACTCTTTGTCATGGTACCAAAACAGAGTTGCATTAAGTCATGGATTACCGATCCGAGTACGAATATTCTGAGGCCAAAAGTATAATCTCTTGAAATGAGCGACCGATCTCTCCATTAGTTACAGATATGTGAGCGCTAAAACTATCCTAACGAAATAACACCAAACCTTCTGTTTTGAAAAAAAGCATTTTTACACTGTTTCTATAATATGACATGGTTTGACACTCGCCATTGAAACTAGGTTCCCGACTAGCGCTTGGTTTACAAACGCGGTCAGGATGGGGTCGAGCCGACCTAACTCCGACTTTACTTTTTTATACCGAGTGTGAGCCGGGAACCTCTCACTTCCGTTCAAGTTTTAAATTGCGGCGTTCAGACCTTGTTAAAAGCAGATACACAGCCGAGTCGCGATCAATCAAACACGCATTTTTCGGAAACTTTCGGAAACGGCTGATCAATCGAAAGAAAGATATCCGGCTAGGACCTGACCTTATTAATATAGAATACCGCGTTGGGTAAACACTTATTCAATGAATAAAATTGTCGTTATAAATTGTTTTTTCATGCGTTTCGTTTGCGTGCTACATCGTCATTTGATGTTTGAAATGTCGACGTTCTCAGTAGAGTACCTGCCATGGTGAACTATGTTTTCTGATGATGTGAATTAACGGGAAGCTTTATAAATGCAACAACGAAATGTTGATACAATGAGGCTACTGTGGTGAAAGAATATCTATCTGTCTATCTATTGTCGTATAATGTCTGTCCACTATATTATATTATAGTATATATATTATATTGAAATGAGAATAGGACCGGTAATTGCCGTACCTTTTCGTGCCATGTGATATTTCTTTTCTAACAATATCAATTATACTGATCGGAAGACATAACTTTCTGTCTCCCAATGCTTTATAGATTTTGACATAGACAATGAATTTGAGGAAAAGTGCTATGAAATGTTAAACGTTCACGCTCAAACGTCGTTATAATTCACAAACGTTATTTTCATAAGGTTTTAAACGTTTGGCTGTTTACGTTTTTGGTTTGCGATTTATGTTTACATATTTTACCTTTTAATCAGTTCAAAATGAAATAACTGTTCACGCTTAATACGACATTTATACAATGTTCAATGTTTCCAAACGTAGTTCTGCTTCTACATAAATGTAAATGTATTTAAAAAGTTTATAACAAAGCCCGAAAGGTCAACCATTAGACTTATTTACACTAGGTTTAAAATTTGATCAGGTAATACAACACTAAGATCATAATTGTAACAGTAATCTGTAACAGTCAAAAATGTTTTCCCGAGGTGGAGAGAATGACACCTATCCATTTGATACTCATTTAAGTGAAAAATGACTGTCCTGGGATCCAGTCAGATGAAAGTTTAATGTGGAACATACGAACTGGCACAGGAAATGTCAACACCGAGAAAGGACTTGTCTCCTCTAGAACTGTCATTGACTTTGCGTGCCGACTCAACTACAACCTTATTGGGAAAGAAAGCATAGTATGTCTTCCTAGTGGTAGCTACGATGATAACATCCCGACATGCAAGGGTTCGCATTTTGCTATCAGCATCGACCCACTATAAAGAAAAACCTGTTTTCTTTTTCTTTTAGCATAGTTGCAACCTGGCAATCGCGGGGAAGCCAGCACATAGGTTCGGGTGTTTTCCCCGGGGACTACACTGTTGACTGTTACCCAAACAACCATAAATAACTATAAACTTATCCATCTTGATATAAGTAAATTGTACAGGCAATGTAATGCGAACTGTTAAATAATGTGTGAGACTGATCGATTGGCAATCCATTTGATACTCATTTAAGTGAAAAATGACTGCCCTGAGGTCCAGTCAGATGGAATTTTGATGTGGAACATACGAAATGGCACAGGAAATATCAACACTTCCACTGGAACAGTCATTGACTTTGCGTGCCGACTCAACTACAAGCTTATTGGAAAAGAAAGCATAGTATGTCTTCCTAATGGTAGCTACGATGATAATATCCCGACATGCAAGGGTAGGTTTTTTTCTCTATCAGATAGACCCACTTTAAAGTCAAAGCTGACTTTTCTTTCAGCATAGTTGGGCCCATGCCGAAAAAGTATGTCAGAGAAGCAAGCGCAGTAGTTGAATTGTCATTCTCTCCTTTCGGGACAGCAGTGAGGACTGTTACCCTTACAACCATGATAACTGCAAACCTATCAATTTTAATAGTAGTCAGGTGTAGAAACCTTGTTATGTAAACTGTTGAATAATGTCTAAAACTGATGGATTGATAATACATGTGATACGAATTTAAGTGACATATGACTGTCCTAAAATTTTGTAAGATGGAATTTGGATTTGGAACATACGAAATGGCATAGGAATTGTCAACATTGAGAAAAGTCTCCTCCGGAAATGTCATTGACTTCGTGTGCCGACTCAACTACAACCAGATTGGGAAAGGCAATATAAAATGTATTTCTAATGGTAGCTACAGTGAGAACATACCGATCTCCAAGAGGAGGTTTACATTATTCTCTTAGCATGTTCCCACTATGAAGTCTCAGCTGTCATTTCTTTAAGCATTCATTATGTGTTGTCTACTTTGAAAAAGAAAACAAAGTAGTCAAATGTCTGTTTTTGAACGAAATTTAATTTGTCAAACACAAAATAACTAAGGTGAACGCAAATGCGTAAATGTGCATCCTATCATTTTACCCCGCCAGTGAGTTGCTAAGAGATAAAATACATTCTTTACAATATCTGTTGTTCAGAGCATCAGACAACACAAAGTGTTCCAATTGTTGATATTGTTATAACGTAATATTTAACATATCTACGGTTTGATCAGTATCTTCAACTTTGAAAATAGTAATACCAAAGCTTAATTAGCTTATACCACATTCTTTAATGCACATACTTCATAACGGAAACTAACCCGTTCCTCTACAAACGCGTTTTTAGCGCCTCTGTAACTGTTGGCTATTGAAGACATTGTAGGAATTCAGGCACTTGCTACTAACGAGCAAAACATAATAGGTTTTCTGTAAAAAATATATGAATAAGGCGACTCGTTGCATTATATTTTATGTTCACTTTCGTTTTAAACAAAAGACAGAAGTGTATATTCAGCGAAATACTTTTCACAATCCAAACATTTTGAAATATATCTTCAATATAGTGTTAATTAGATTTTTTCGATTAAATTAATAAATGTGTTCAAACTCACACACATTTACATTGAAACTTGAATGTATTTGAGACAAATCATGAAACTGTCGCAATCAGATTTAACCTTAAAACCAGGAATCATCTATTGGCGTTGGTTTTGACGTCAACGTTATTGGGGCTTTGCTATAATGTCGCATGCTTAGCCACTTGTTTTACGACAAATTCCTATACGGACGACGTGTTTGTGTGTTATGTCATCCGAATTTCCTTAGAATCCTCCTTTTGTGATAAAAAGAAGCATTGGATCTTTAATGTTCATCACTATTGTATGACACTCGATCACTATATATAAAATGGCGCTCGCAAATGCACCAGTAATATGATATAAGTCAACTCGGTTCATATAACAGCCATTATTATTTTGTTCTGTATCCCTTGCAACAATGCGTAACGTTACTATACGCAATATTACCATGTTTTCAACATTGTTTGATTTTATCTTTAAGTGTTATCAAGTAATATTATGGTCGCAGTATACAATATGAGGGTTAATGTATTTTACAAATGCAGACAAAACGGAGAAAACAGGGCAATCATCATTAGCTCCAGTCACAATAGGAGGTGCAGCAGTCGGGGCATTCGTGATCGGGGTAGCTGTTGGACTACTTGCAGCGCTGTTCCTTTGGAAAAGGTAACAATGAATAATTAGTCGTTCCAGAAATCGGCCTCTTACAAAAAGCACTTGATAAAGTTGCAATTGTCACATGCATAGTAGGAGTTATGATGACATCGTCGGTTAAGCGGTATATCGGTAAATTCCTGTGTTATAGTACACAAATTGTTGTTAGCGTACACCTATGTCACATGACCAGACAATACGTGTTTCGGACGCCTTAAATCTATCGGGCCAATTCAAACACTCACTCAGATTTGCATGGCTATATAATTTCTGGAATGTAGCTTTTATCACGCAGACTGAGTTTAAAATATTTCAAGCCTGTTTTAGTCATTAATTATTACCATTAGTTTTGTTGTCCCGTAAGCAATCGTTTTGTCATTTCACATCAGGTCTACATGAAATATATACAGAAATATCAATATGTTCATAAAGTCATTTTGTTTAGGTTTCATATAAATTTTGGTGTTGAATTTATCCGTTAGGTGTTATATGAAATAGTATTATGGATGTACTGAACTGAAAATGGAATTTTCAGAATATTTAACTTTTTTTCTAACCATGTTATTTTGAAAGTTTGTTGTTTTGACAGTAAAAAGATCACATTATTTTTATAGGTAACTTTGCATTTTTTTAAGCTACATTCAAATTTGTAAACCTTGTGATATGCAAACTTATTTCATTTTTCAGCACATGAAAAA
>JAULCE010348951.1:0-10341 GCA_032359355.1 Macoma nasuta | reverse complement strand
CAAAGCATGCAATTTGTTGCGTTTTTGAGGAACTTTTTTGTGTTGTATGTCTTCGGAAATTGGGTCAAAGTTTGTCGTCCTCAGAAAACGGTATGCTAACTATGGCCTTAATGCCTTCGGCCCCAGGCGAAAAACGAAACTTTCAAATTACCTCCCTTTACATTGAATGAAGATGGACTTTGATAACCCAATTATTGATTACGGGTCAATACAATTTATGTCCCTCAACGCGATCGTTTTAAAAGTATTTACTACTTTATTTTTTGCTTTCAAATGTTATCTATATAGAGCATTGAATGTTGTCTGTGGGAAATCCAAGTTAAATGACTGACTTAACTTTTTTTGTTTAGTATATACTTATGGCGAGGGTCATCATGAAATACTTATTGGTTTAAGAATATCGATCCAATGTTAATCATGTCGGCGAATGTTTGATATGAAAAATAAGACATTACACAAAATACAGTCGTGGCTCAATCACATTTCACTGTCGATATGCGTGATATGGTGGGGTCAAGAAGTATTGCTGATTTATGGGCTTGGTGTATTAAAGTGTTTTCATTTTTTTGAAATCTGTTAACGGAGAGCGAAAAAAGGCTATAGATAGAAAACCTTGAAGAAATTGAGATACATTTCGTTTGTCCAAAAGAATAAACGGATATACGGTTAAAAGCAGATATTTATTTGCACACAATATTTGTACACATGTGGAGCATAATGGTTGTTACAGTTTATTTGTGGGAATTCAGAAAGATGGAAGCCGTGGGCCATACGTCCATGCTGCTCAGCAATGGAACCTATATCAGCTGGTGGCCTGTTGGTGGAGCAAAGGCTGTGGTAATAAACACACTTTTTAAAACGGGCAAACTGGCTACGGGTGCTAAAGCTGTTCGAACCCTTCAAGATGATATCAAATTAGAAAACGAAAGACCCAATGGTTATGAGCTGTCCCGCTCCGAAATCGACGAGGGAGCTATCCAACGGTGGTGGGAGAAGTTTCAAAAGGAAAATCACAAATGGCATCTGACTAATCTGAATTGTTCAACCGTTGTTTACAGGGCGTTATGTGCAGGAAATCCACAGAGTAATGAAGTCGACGATGGATCCATTATCTGGACTCCTTGGGGTATTGAGAGTTTTATTAAGGTAAACATAGACGAGGGGGAGTTGCTGGGGCTGCTGGCGCAGGAGTTGCAGGAGTGGCGGTTGTTGGAACGGTTGGAGCGGGAGGAGCGGGAGTTGCGGGAGCGGTTGGTGTGGCTGGGAGGGCAGAAGCTGGAGCGGGAGCGGGAGGAGCGAGAATTTGGAAAGCGGCGGGGGTTGGGTTGGTTGGAGCGGGAGGGTTGGGAATTGCGGAAGCGACTGGAGCGGTTGGAGTGGGAGCAGCTGGAGCGACTGGAGCGACGGGAGCGAGAGTTGCGGGAGTGGCTGCTGGAGCGGGATTTGCAAGACTTGCGGGAGTTGCGGGAGTGGCTGGAGCGGAAGCGGGAGCGGCTAGAGCGGGAGTTGCGGGAGCGGCGAGAGCGGCTGGGGCGGGAGTTGCGGGAGTGGCTAGAGCGTGAGCGGCTGGTGCGGCTTGATCGGGAGATGCGGGAGTGGCTGGAGCTGGAGCGGCTGGTAAGGCAGGAGCGGCCGGGGCGGCTGGAGCGGCTGGGGCAGCGGGAGCAGCTGGGGCGGGAGTTGCTTGAGTTGCGGGAGTGGCTGGATCGGGAACGGCCGGGGTGGGAGTTGCGGGAGTGGCGGGAGCGGGAGGAGCGAGAGAAGCTTGAGTGGCGGGAGCGGGATGAGCGGGAGCGGCGTGAGAGGTGGGAGGGGGAGCGGCGGGGGTGGCTGTGGTGGAAGTTTCGGGAGCGGCTGGGGCGGATGTTGCGGTAACGACTTGAGCGGCTAGGTGGGAGTTGCGGGAACGGCTGGTGCCGCTCGATGGGAGTTCCGTGTGGGTGTTGCGGGAGCAGCTGGAAAGTGTTTGAACCTCGATGAAATAATATATGACGGCTAATCTGAATCCGTACTGCGGCTATGACGGTGCTGACTCAAAAAGAACATTTCGACGCAAATATACCAAGTGTGATCTGTGGATTGTCGTTTCATTATATTTAATATGTTGGAGATTAACTGTCCTATGTGGTGGTGTTCAGTTGGGAAATGAAATTATTTACCATCAGTAGACATGGAGCACTGATAACCTGTACAAACAGGTTAGTGTCAGATCAGACTCGTAACTTTGCGACAAGACTGTACAGAAGTTGGAATTTGTCTGCAATGTTTGCGAAGTCTCGCTGTTTGGAGCATCATGCAAAAACCTAATTCTTTGTGTTCTGTCTCAGACAATGTGTCTGACCAGGGTATTCACTGTTTTCTAATGATTATCAGTGTTAATAATTGGATGAGGGCAGACGAGATGTAATAGGATTAGTCATTTGACTGAATCGATGGTAAATCCGTAATAAACCAATGATACTTTATTTCATGGCCGCTCAATACAGGTTTAACTGTTTACATATGTGTGCTTTAGATGAAGTTAATAATATGTACTTGTCAATAATTTTCCTCATTTAATAGTATGTTTTTTTTTACATAAACCTGTAATAACCGTCTGCGTCCTATGGACAAACCAATCTTTTCTCTGTAAATACGATTCCTTCACAGAGAAGGAAATGCATCATAACTACAGTTCATTCAGATTCACTATTCAACTTCGATACTGTCGGTTACGTGAAAAAGGCCACGTGACCAAACATTATTTGAAGTTGAAAGATAAAACTGAATAAACTATTTTTGTAAAATGTTCAGATACAGTGAAGACGCCAAGTAACTCTCATCAAGATCCATACTAAAATCTCCTTTAAAAAATGATAGCAAGCGCCATTTTTTGCAGACGGTTATTTGCTTCACGTACCTGGACGTGTATCGTCAATTCTAACATGACACGCGACTTTGTCACTATAAACAAAGAACAAATTTAGCGTTGATGATTCTGCAATGAACAACGGTCGGATAAATGACGTCACTTTTCACGTAAATGACGTCAATTTAACCGAAAAGCGTTAGCATTTACTACGCGACAGAAACTAATCTAGCGAGATTTCACTCTAAAACTACTGCTTCTATCATTTAAGAATCGAAAAAATAAATACATTACCGTTGTTGATCATCTGGTAAATCGTGGTTTGTCGTTCAGATGCGTGTATTTTAACCACTCGGACTAAAGCCCTCGTAATTTAATTATTACGCATCTGAAACTCCGAACCATGATTTATCAGATTATTAACAACGGTAAATTATTTATTATTCCTTAATAACGTCTTATTACATACGTACATACATTTCCCGTTCACTTTCAATGTAAGACGAAACCGTCTGTATAATTTCATATATTGGTGCGTTGGTGTGATGACGGATTATTTTTGACCCTGCTGACTTGCATAATATTGGCGTCATTTTACTTTGTCATATGCTATCAGCCATGTTGTTGATGTTCAAGATGAGAAAACGGAAAAAAAACATAGCGTTTTCCTCGATTCGATGGAGCCACGTTTAATTAATCACATAGTCATACCCGAGAGACGGTAAATGGTGAAGATCTGACATTTTTCCTAAATTTAAAATCGATTTTTGAGAAGTCGGATCAGCAGCTGATTTGATCATTCTAACAGATTCGTTGTCGTCGTCTGTTTTATTTCTACCACATAAAAAAATGCATATGCCAATATATCGAACATATTTATTATTATTCGAAAAAAGTAGACTGGCTAAAGTTGTTGATTCTGTCTTTCTGCAGAAAGCTTATCTAACGGTTAACATATGTGTTTACAAAATAGAACGGCGCTACGTGCAGGTTAGCGGCATATACATGTATATTTCTTATGCTTTGAAATATGACATATATAACATATGCGGAGGGGTACATTGTTCTAATTTCGTTCAAATCGCTCTACTCGAGAAAAGCCGATAAAAATGAAATGGAACGAATTGTATGGACGAAGTATTATGAGGTTGTTGCTTTTAGCCTTATTTATAACGCGCATGTAATAAAAAGGTTATGAATTAGCTGTATCACTCGTTCTTCCGTGGATTTATATTGCACTTCTAAAGTCGTGCAATATAACCACGGAAGAGATCGTGCATATATTTCCATTCACGCCTAATAACCTATAAATATTGACGCCGTATTTAGGTGAAACGTAGTAGATCTTTGTTACTAACGTTTGAATAATCGCTTATAATCTCTTTACGGACTGGCTATCAAGTTGTTCTTCTTTCTTGGTGCATTTATCTATAACGATATTGACTTATTTATTTTTAAGAATATCGCATTACAAGCACGGGCTTCACAACATAGCCAAATGTTTAGATACATAACTGTTGGAGAAACGTTATTCTTTACAGTTTCAACACAAACGAAATGCAATTAATAAGGGACAAATGGCAACTCTCCATCCATTTTTAACTCATTATCCCCTATACTATATTTAGATTGTGACGTTATCGTTCTATATTTAGCTTACTAAACATAATCTCAAAGACAAAATATTGATTAATTTCAATGGGTTTAAAGACATTATGGGAAATAAGCATTTGCTCCTCTGCAGCAAATGCTCTATTTCTCATAATCTCTTCAAATGTCAGCCACAATAGATACGCAATTATGCGTCTCTAGGAGGGAATGAGTTAATAATGGAGGAAGACCTCCAGAAACATGTCTTAGTTAAAGACGGCCACCTGGGTAGAACACTTACGTATCGCAAGCCAGCCAGAAGGAGTTCTCACATAAATATGTCCCCCTGGCGAGAATCGAACCCACAGCGGTGAGGGGCCAATGGATTAAAAGTAGGAGACTATAACCCCTCGGCCACGGAGGCCCCTCGGAGTCGTTGGATCGGGTTGATAATCTTCAGACAGATTAAAGCCTGATTAATAGGCGCATTATTTCTAACATCACATTTCGCCTGAGTGTACACCGTTCACATGTTCTTATCCACATATGGGGTATCGATGAAAACCAATTTGTTTCTCCCTTTTAGGACTGGGCGGCTCAATATTGGGTGTCAAAGGGTTGTCCCAGGGACAAGATGAACATCGGAATGGCCACTTACGGCCGGGACTTCAAGCTGCCCTGGAGCCACAACTCTGACGGCATGGGGGCACCAGCTGCTGGCGCGGGACCGGCCGGTCTGTACACACGAGAGGCTGGATTCATATCGTACTATGAGGTATGTAAAGACAGATCAATGTTGTGCAAAATATGCAGAAGTCTCCTAATAAGACCATAAAGGAGAAAGAGTGACACATTTTATTTGATGAACCACTACCATAACTGTTTACTCAAAGGATGCTAAATAAGTGAAGTCCCAGATCAGACGCCGCCTTAGAAAGCGGCCTCTTATCATTGACTTCACCTGTTTACAACAAATATTCCGAATATTAAGGTTTCGGAAAAGCAAAAGTTTATTAATTCAACTATTTCTGTTATTGATTTCGTTAAAAATATTTGATCCAAAACCAGTTACAACCGACACTTTTAAATTTGGAGCCAAAAGGGTTAAGATGCTAGCAGTCATGTTTCGGGTTTCCGAAGACTTAGAATAATACATATATTTCTATTTTAACCATTTCGGTGCTATATTAAAAACTGTCGTCTGCGACACGTTTCAGATCAAATGCTTTTACGAAAGGAGAAACAAATGATTTAAAAAAAATACACTTGCCGATACCTCTATTTTAAGACTAATTCATATTGCAAAAAGTGAACAGTCAGACATTCTAAGCCTAACGATGATGTACGTAAAACAGGAAATATTTTTTATTTAGATATTTGTTATATAAATGTGCATAAAGTGTTGGATAAACATGGTGATTTACAGAAGAAAATAATGTCATTCTATTGGTATGTGCGAAATAAAAAGGCTAAACGAACTTTTATATGGAAGACAAATTCTATATCGACACACGAAAAACCGATATCAGATAGATAGAGGCAATATCGGTATAGAAGATGTCTAAATATAGAATCACAACATTACAAAAATGTATGCCTGCTCAATATGAACAGGTAAAGTTATGATATGGTGTCATATTTAGCAATAATTAATCGTTTGAGATGTTTAATATAATTGTTATATGTGCTTTGGAAACGATAGAGTTATAGGGACACCCCTTATACCTCTTCACTGCTTACCCCGAAACATAGAGTTGTAGGGACACCCCTTATACCTCTTCACTGCTTACTCCGAAACATAGAGTTGTAGGGACACCCCTTATACCTCTTCACTGCTTACCCCGAAACATAGAGTTGTAGGGACACCCCTTATACCTCCTCACTGCTTACCCCGAAACATAGAGTTGTAGGGATACCCCTTATACCACTTCACTGCTTACCCCGAAACATAGAGTTGTAGGGACACCCCTTATAAACTGTCTAGTTCAGCAGAAATCGTAATACTGTGTTTACCCAATCTACGTTGGTAATCCATTACGTTAGTTTTGGGTATTCAGGGGTGCACGAAGTTGTCTTGGCCACTAGACGGAGTATGAAGCCCAGCAGAAAATACTAACGTTGTTCACCTACTCTGTCCATTTCAGTATTTGATTACGTAAAACACCTGTCTATCTGAGCAACTTGACAGAATAAAATTAAATGTGTCACTTCGTTTACCTATTCCGCTTGGTGTGTTATTCAGGCATGCAAGAAGCTGTCAAATAGAGCAACAAAACACTATGAAGCCAAGCATACAAGTATTTCACGTTATAGATTATCTCTGTCTATTTTGTTAGTTATGTAGCGGTTCCGCTTCCGGCGGAAGTAATACGTAAGGTAAACGTATATGGTATATGCAAGTTAGCATAACCAGTTCCTCGTTAGGAGTATCAGGGCTATGTATAAAGACACCGTCGACCCATGCAGGGCTGAGCATGCTTTTCGCTGAATGGATTTTCTGTGTCTTTGCCCGGTACACGTTACAGTTAGCTTTGCGAGAAACTTTCTAGCGGAACCAGTTGACATTATGAAGCCAACCATAAGTGATACACGCTGTTTATTCTGCCTGTCTGTTTTGGTATTCAGGTGTGCAAGAAGCTTGCCAGCGGAGCTACCAGACATTATGATGCCGAGCAGAAGGTGCCATACCTTGTTGATGGCGACATGTGGTGTGGATATGAGGATACCGACAGCTTGAGGCTTAAGGTGAGACAACCTAGCGTCTCCTGAAAATGCTCAAAAAGGTAGAAGCTGGGAGCCATTATTGAGTTTCGAGTCCAAGAAATGGGTTGGTGAATACCAAGCCTGATCGGACGCTGCGTTGGAGAAACACGAAATGTTGCTTAAAAGTAGTTATACCATGCTCCCCTAGTACCCACCAATGACAGTGCAGTATTTGGCCTGTATAAATCATACAGACGAGTATATTTTATACTGCTTGGTATAAGACGGATATACCTCTCGTGCCACTATATGTTAGATGATGTAATATACAATAATATACACTGGCAGGAAAGATCCATCCATGACAAAGCAACACTGTGAAGATTTGGCGACAAGTTCTTGTGTTCGGTTTACAGGTGGATTACGTGAAACAGGAACGCTTCGGCGGGGTGATGATGTGGGCCCTCGACCTGGACGATTTCAGCGGCTCCTGCGGACAGGGCAAATACCCGCTGTTGAGGGCCATTGTGGACGAGATCAACTCAGGGTAAGCATTAATTCGTTCGGTGCAAAACATAAAGTTATTAGTTGAAACTGGTTTTAGATCAAATACTGAAACGAAATAGATAACTAAATAATAAAATGACTTTCCCGAAACTTTAATATTCAGACTAAACATGTTTGCATATTTTTCTCAGATTCGATTCTCAAGAATAATCTCCAACCCTTTTGTTTGGCGGCCAACTTCTACCCAAATGGAAGAAGTTTGGCTTCAAACAAAAAGATTAAAGATTATTCTTGAGATTTGAGTCTGAGAACGCGTTGGTGAATACGAAGCCTTATTGGGTTAAATCTTCGGTCGTGCCCAAGGCCTATAGTTAGAACATTTGAAATTGATTCTCAGATTGGTCTTATGCAGCTGGATGGTCAAAGTATTTCTGTACATGTAATTTACTGTATTTAAAAAATGAAGATGAGTCTGACAGAGGAAATAATTTTATGTGTCTTACTTATTACGAGCCTGGTATAATGTTTGATAAACCTGTGCAGACTCGAGACTCAAGAATGACACATTCTGGGTCTCGAGTGTTAAATCTGAACATGCTTGTACACTTCTAGAGGGCAACTTTTGACTTTCAGACCTGTTCAACCCGTCTTTACGACCACACGGCGCCCAGTTGTTACACAGGCACCGCACACCCAGCCACAGTACACCCAGCCACCGTACACCCAGCCCCCGGTCACCCAGGCACCAGTCACCCAGGCACCCCATACAAGTAAAAACTCATTGATTCAAGTTAGTTTATGAGAAATTAGTCAAGTGTTGAATACAGGTTAACAAAACGTAGTATCAGTCAACTGAGAAACGAGTTATTTAGGGGGTTTTAGACAGTTGGACACTTAATGCAATACGAAAATAATGGTTACAGCTCTTTAAAGAGCTTTCTGCAGTACGTTCGCTTTACATAAAGTGACCACCCGCCATTAACAGTCACTATGATATCTTATTTGACAGTCGCTGAAGACAGTTTTGACTAAATTTTCTTTGTGGACACATGTCAAACTATGTTCGGTGTTCGAATTAAATTCTTGAGCCAATCCGAACTTTTAACCCTTTCGTTGCCAAATTGAAAACCTTCGAACAAGGTTAACACATTACCTCCTAGAGACGCAAATTTGCGCATCTATTGTTGCTGACATTTGAAGGCATTATGAGAAATAGAGCATTTGCTCCTCTGGAGCAAATGCTCTATTTCCTATTATGTCTTCAAAACCATTGACATTAAGCAATGCTTTATCTTTGAGATTATGTTTAGTAAGCTAAAAATAGAACAATTACGTCACAATCTAAATATAGTGTAGGGGATACTGAGTTAATGCAGAACCAATCGTATGCATTAAGGTATTTGAGAGCTTTCGGCATTACTTTCGCCGTGCATTCAGCGAACATTTGCCTGAAAGACCACCAATGTATCGCCTTTCAGTGGCCGCTTAATACAGGTCTGCCTGCAAAGTTTCCGCCAAACACTTGTGATACATATATCACTGAGGACTTTGATAACAATCTGTATAAGAAAGTTGGGGGTGATAACACTGTGTAAACACCATGTATACAGTCATTATATCGAACTTTGATATGTTCAAATTACCCGAAATTCGAAAGAAATCGAATATCGTGTACTTGGAACATATCGAAATAGTCCCCACAACTACGACACACACCTACAAAGCAATATTCTATGGACTTGGTTTCGATTTTTGTTTCTATTAACCGTGTTCAATGTTATTAGGTTTGACTGTATTTTTGAAGTGAATAATAAAATATTGTCTTTAACGTTTCTAATCAGGATACTGTAAATAATTGTTTCATTTTTTTGCAAACTAAGTTTTATATATATCAGTGCTGTATGACCCGACTCTCGAGTTTCAAAGCTAGGTCTGTTAGATCTACTTTCAAATATATACATTTCCGGTCACAGTAAGGAGTCCATCCTAGTTTATATAGTAAATATTTACAGGAACACCTTGGAAACTCGTGTGATACACGAGACCACTAATCACGTGCCCCGGGAACCGCGGCGTGCACGTGCACGTCTCGGCACGACGCAGGCACGCGGTCTACACGTTATCTTATCTCAATCGGTTCCCCGTGTATCAAGTTCTAACTCCGAAGCCCCGTCAGTTGAACGCTCGAGTTAAATTAACTCAAACCCTGCCGCTTAAAGTTTTGTCTGATTCTATGTTTAACCCTTTCACCGCCGTAGTCGCTTAAATGCGCCTTTGAAAATAGTGCAGTCCCAGATCAGACGCCGCCGTGTTAGGCGGCGTTTGCTCTGGGACTTCGCTTTTTTTTTTAAAAAAAATAAATAATAATAATCTTATAATAAAGGAAGCGGCAAGTGTATTTTTTTTCGTAAAACATATTTGATCTCAAACGTGTCGCAGACGACGGTTTTAGATTTCCAGCGATGCGCATTTTGATGCTTCTGTTGTAGAAAACTATTAAAAATATTATGGGAAATGAAGCATTTGCTCGTCACGAGCGAATGCTTCATTTCCTTCAACAGTTTCAGTACACTTCAAAAACGGTAACGTCATATTGTCTGGATAGCCATCCTTTCCATCAGATTATTTCCTTGTATATAAGTCTAAGAATAGAATGTGACGGAAAGAGTTAAAGACACAATTCAATTCGCTCC
>JAULCE010348840.1:0-10342 GCA_032359355.1 Macoma nasuta | reverse complement strand
AATGGAGACTTTATCACATAAACAAGCTGTATTATAGCAATTTTTGACAATTTAAGGGAGATAATCCAGTCGTGCATCAGCGAGTATGGCTGGTTTCGAAAGGAACCGAGCTGTCATAGATATCTAACAACTGTAATAGTTTGGTAAAGATCCGAAAAGAAATCAAGACTTTAAATCCAGTCGCGTATGGGTTGGCCTAGCTGTTTTCAAAAGGAACCAAGCTCTCATAGATATCCAACTACTGTACATGTATAAGTTTGGTGAACATCCGAAAAGAAATAAGAACTTTATGGTGTAAACAAGCAGATTATAGCAATTTCGACTAATTCAAGGGCCATAATCCAGTCATGCATGGTTTTCGAAAGGAACCGAGCGCTCATGGATATTTAACTACTGTATAAGTTTGATCGAGATACAATCAAAACTGAAGACTTTAGAGCATAAACAAACAATTGTTTACGGACACGCAATTTTGAATAATTTAAGGGCCATAATCCAGTCATGCATGGACGGATCTGGCTGGTTATCAAAAGGAACCTAGCGCTCATGGATATCTAACTACTGTATAAGTTTGATCGAGATACAATCAAAACTGTAGACTGTAGAGAATAAACAAACAATTGTTTACGCATGGACACCGCGTGACAACATAAGCTCCTCTGGCCTTTGGCCAGTAGAGCTAATTATCACAAAAACTGCCAAACCTTTTTATTTCTTACTGCATTTCCTAAAACTTTAGATGGATATAATATCCAGATGACATATAAAACACTTAACCTTCTTGAAGCCTCTGTAGAAGATGACTATTGAAAACATTGTGGAAAAAATGTTACTTGCTCATCATGAGCAAATGCTCCATTTTCCTCAATAAATATCAAAACAAGTTTGCATTTGAAATGTTTGGTCAGTCATTCAATTTGTCATGTTCAAACTACAGCAGTTTTTAACTGTTGACTGTTATGTCATTAATCAAAATTCCAGTCTTCTAAATAATGCTGTTACTCTCAAACAACCTGTTCAGCAAGACATCTTTATCCTTAGTGGTATTCAGTCAGCAATGTTCAACTGACAGAACATGCTCACGTTATATTCGCCTTTACTCCATAGATATGCCTATCAACCCCTCTGAGCAGATGAGTGAGATGACTATTGAAAACATTGTGGGAAATGGAGTAATTGCTGGAAAAAGCAAATGCTCCACTTCCCACATTGTTTTCAAAGCAAGTAAACAATGGTTATATTCATCCTTTTCATCAATTCTTTCCTTGTGGATATGTCTTAAAATGGCATATTGACATTACACTACATCCATCACTCGCAAATGCAGACAAGAGCACCCCGGTGACGCAAAATACGCCCTTCATTGCATGCTTTGTAATAGGAAAGCAAAAATTCCATAAAGGGGCATAACTGCTGAAACAAATCATAGAACCGGACCCAAAATCGATACTCGATAGGCTTCTGCCCTGTATGATAAAGAAAGCCAATTATGAAATTTAGTTGGCATGTAAGTCGATGGCTTGGTGCAAAACTATTATAACTCCTTCACAAATGTGAAGGAGTTACACTAGTTTTGCACCAAGCCATCAATATGTAAAACAGAACTAAAATTATCACATGGAAATTTTTTTTTAATAATCTAAGTTCATAATTGGGCATTACTGCAGAAAAAAAATCCAACCTGACCCAAAATCCATAGGCTTCTTCCCTGTATGATAACAAAGCCAATCAAGAAATTTGGTTGACATAGGCAAGCAAATCTTAAGTTATTTTCCAGAAACAAACATTTTTCAATAATCTAAGATTGTTAAAGGGCCACAACTGTAGAAAAAAATAATCCAACCTGACCTAAATTCAATTTAGGCTCATAGAACTTCCCTGTATGATAATAAAGCCAATCATCAAATTTGTTTGGCATATGTCAAGCAGAAAAAAGTTATGATCCAGAAACGATTTTGAGCCGCCCGCCCAACTGACCGACCGACTGACCCACCGCCTGCCCAGGATTTTCACATAATACGTTCCGTCAAAAGACGGGTGTATAAAACAGCTCCTTCATCATAATGTTCATAGTCTCATTATAAATAGTTTCTGCTTTGCCATCGTCTTTTTCCACATCTCTAAAGAAGTCTGCACTGACATCACCAATCTCCTGATCAACATATTTCACAACAGATGCTAGGTGTTTCCGGTTAGACACACCTGTCGTCTGATCTGTCATAACAGCACATGACGGCCTAGCAGAAATTCGTGCCTTCATTATTCCTCAATGTCTTCTACCATAGCATCGGTAACTCTTCAATGGTATGGTGGCTGATGTACGTGGCATTTCCTCCTTGACTGAGATGTTGCAGTGATGGACTCTGTAGCTCGTTTTTGGCAAACTGGATGAAGTCCTTGCACACATTGGTGTGAGGAATGATCAGAAATAAAAGGCACTTCATGGCAGTCTCAATAGCATCCATCTCCTTGTCAGATAAGGCACTGATGTTGTCAAGAGAGGCCTGAATTCCTAGCTGTGACACAATTTACATAACAATGTATCTCTGAGTATATATACCCTCTTCATCCTCATCCTTTTCGACATAAGGCGACGGTCGAGTCTGTTGCCATGCGGGGTTAAAACCTGTGGTGCAATGTTTAGCCTTTGAACACTATTTTCCTTGGTGTAGATGGTAAGGAGTCAGCAGTGACACTGAAATGAATAGTTCTAAAGTAAATAAAAGGTGTAGACTTGATATTTCTATGGTTTACAAAAAATCTACATTACAATGTGAGAAATATATCATTTGCTCATAATTAGCAAACGTTCCATTTCCCACAATGTTTTGAAACCACGAGGAAATGTTTCATTTTCCACAATGTTTTGAAACCACGAGGAAATGTTTCATTTTCCACAATGTTTTGAAAACATGAGGAAATGTTTCATTTCCATGAACGTTTTCAAAGCCATTCAAACTTGGTGTTTTACATTCTCCTATAATATTAATATTCCTTTCCATCAAAAACATTCATTGAGAATGAATCTCAAAAAAGCATATGTTGTGTGATATAATTCAAACATGGATTAATTTTCAAAACGAGTGAAATCGGAACAGAAATATTCATATAGTAAAGGGTCAAATTTCAAATTCAGTCTTGATTAGGGTCAAGTTTTCTACTTTTTTTTAATTTAAATGAGCAAAAGTTCCTTTTTCTAAAATGTTTTGAAAACATGAGGAAATGTTCCATTTTCCACAATGTTTTAAAAAGGTGAGGCAATGTTCCACTTCCTTAATGTTTTCAAAACCATTCAAACTTGGGTGTTTCCCTTTCTCCTAGATTATGTCTAGGGAAGTCTGAACATAGGTATTTATATATAGTAAAAGGTTAAATTCCAACTTGAGCCTTGATCAGGGTCTGCACTGCTTCAATATATAATTTGTCTAGCAAAAGTTTACATTTTCCTTTAAAAAACAATTTATTTAATTTTATTTGCAAATTTTTAGACAATATCTAGTTTTAACCCTTAGCCTGCTACGAAAATGTCGTCTGCTCAAATTATCGTCTGCTTCAATTTCAAACATCGTCCGAATGTTTTTCATAATTACTGAACTTTTTATCTGAGTGTCAAATAGCTTGGATCCAGTTCAGACGCCGAGTAACTCGGTGTCTGATCTGGATCCAAGTTGTTTGAATAATCATCGCAGCCGCGAACAGCAGGCTAAGGGTAAATTGTATGGAGAAACAAAGTTTATGTTTAACGTGATAGATCAATGCTACTGGTCAGTAGATAGGAACTTCGTTAAAGTTATGTCTTCGTTGTGGTGTCGTGATAATCACATAAAGCTGTTGACGTGTTGATCACGTACCGTCAATACAATAGTATTCCAGCAACATATAACTAGTGTCTGTTTGGTACGAAGCGTCACAGAGCGCCGTTGCCGTGTCCGAGACGGTGTCTGCTGGTTCCGTGCACAGGTTCCGCCCCGAACATAGCAGGAAATGCTGGTACTGGTCTGTAAGAGTGCTTGTACTGTAACAAATATATGGAGAAAACACTTAATCAAAGTACTGAAAACACGGGTGTCCGAGACGGTGTCTGCTGGTTCCGTTCACACGTCCCACCCCGAACACAGCTCGAAATGCTGGTACTGGTCTGTAAGAGTGCTTGTACTGTAACAAATATAGGGAGAAACACTAAATCAAAATACTGAAAACACGGGTAACCGAGGCAGTGTCTGCTGGTTCCGTGCACACGTCCCGTCCTAAACATATCACAAAATGCTGGTACTGGTCTATAAGCGTGCTTGTACTGTAACAAATATAGGGATAAAACGCTTAATCAACGCACTGCAAACACTGGGAAACTGTGAAACTATAACATCTCTATATACTGATGAATCTGTAATAACTATGATTCATAAAGTATGCAAACTATCAATTCAGAAATCGCATTAGATCTTAATCATTTTCCTAATAGAAGCGCCTTTTAGCGCTTTTCGATTGGTGACGATTGAAAACATCGTAGGAAATGGAGCACTTGCTTGATACGAGCAAATGCTCCATTTTCTACAACGTTTCAATACATATAAAAGCAACATTTTCTCAAGCCTTTTATTTATTTTTCCTTGTTTATATTCGACCATCGATACAAAATTTGATAATGCCTAATTGTCTAATGATTGGCCTGCCGACACAGTCCATAAACCACCCTTACATGTATATATTTCCAATAAAACATTTTTCCGATCAATGTTAATATTAAATAATCACCAACAGATGCGTAATTAGCTAAAGTTCTAATAATAGTAAAATAGGCTGCCTGACTCTAAGAACGGGTCTAAGCATCAGAACGATATACTCATGCGGTTTTGATATTTTTGAACCAGATCGTCCGCCAAATCCTTCTAAAATGACAATACCGATTCGACTCACCTTCTACAAAGTACACCACTCAACATACTAATACAATATGACAAATTTGGAACATAACACATAAATGTCAGCCTTTTTAGTTGTAATCATTTTAGAGCTCGATGACCCTTGACTTCATACACTTTATTTAGACTTATTCAAAATAAAAGTGTATGGAGAATAGGAATATGATCTAAGAAAAAGAAGTACCCATGTGCTTAATGGATATGACTCATACAGAGGTGTCAAAATTCCTATGGGGTGAAGGGTTAAATGTATATGAAATCAACTGCAAACTATACAGAACCAGATAAGAAGACTAATTGAATTAATGATGATAATTCTAAGATGTGTATAATGCCTATTATGCTAACACTTACTCATAGTCAAACGAACAGTCGGTTTCCTCATAAATGCAGCACGAGTTATCTACCGTGGCCCCACTGAGGTCAGTCAGAACAACATCTGTGCCATTCACCACCTCTCGCACCTCTTGTGGACACGTAGAGTTGTCGAACTTTGCACCGACTTTAAGCTTCTTAACGGCTATCACGTCATCACTATTTGGACAACTCGGTTGAAACGAGGAAATATTCCCATGGCAACCAGAATGGACAGGCTCGAGTGTTTCAGGTAGATCTACGCCGAATTCTGTCGCAGCTTTATAGAAAATAAGATCGTACAAATGACTCATGCCTATGATCTAGATCCAGGCTTTTTGCACAAGTAACCAATATGACTAATGCGGGATCAGAGCTAGGCCTATATAAAACAGGTGGTGCTAAGTATAATACAATTTATGAATCCGTGAGATAAAGATAAGCCACGCCCCCTTTGTTATTGTTGCTACGTCCCACAAGCTTTCATCCAAAATGGCGGACTCGGTTAAAGACGCTACAGTCGTGACGGATTCTCTCGCAAAAAATCCGGACTATCTTTCAGTGTCAAAGATACCAGGCGCAAAAAAAAACATATCGGGAAGAAGTTAAAAACATGAAGTTAAAATAATTACACTCAAGGATGCATTCATGATGTTCGCAAAACCCGGAGCAAACGAGGAAATTTTCATCGCTACGAGATGCTGGCGCTCAATAAAGAAGAAAGACTCTCCTTACCGACTCCAACTTTGGATTAAAGATGGCACCATCACTTATAGCCACTGCACATGTATTTAGCTGAGACGATTGTTTTTTAAATCCTAGTTCTTTCGGACGATTTCGGTAAAAAAAACCACAGAATCCGTAACATCCGGTGTTTTGTTGATCCCATATAAGAGCAGTTATAAAAATATCGTCGGCATGTTGTCGTGTGTGACATGAAAGGGCTGGACTGTCACCAGCCTCGCAGCGGGGTTTGTCATGATTAGACGCGGCACGCGTGGTATATCGTGATCAGGGCTTGTCCCCATAATCCTCGCAGCGGGGTCCTAATTTCCACCGTCTTGACAGTATGACGCAGAGGTACTAATTTCTCTTTTATAAACCAATCTTACTTTAAAATTTAAAGATTGATCAGACGTCGTGTAACTAGAATTGTGGTCCTGATAAAAAATACGTTCGACCCTGTAAATAACATATGGAAACATCAAAATGAACTTAAATAATCAAAAACTTTTTTAACAGACAACATCTTAACTACAAGGTATGACCTAAATCGACATTCACTGGTGAAATTTGAAGATACTATTATTAGCATTTCAGTTGTCTCGTCATGTTCTGAACTGTGTGCTTACACAGATACTATCACTTTGTCACTGCAACAATTTAGACATTGATCAAACAGCATCTTTCCAATGCTCACCGCTCTAGTCCATTTCTACAGAAAAACCTCTCTAAAATGGTCACTCTTTACAGGGTAGGGTTGATACATAGCCAGGTGGTTACTAAATGCTGGATGAATGTAGTGCATGAAACTCATGTTTTCTGCATTATTTTCAGCCTGCATGAAGAAGCCACCTGTCTAACATACGTTGCCTTTTTGGTGGCCCCTGTCGACAGGTTTGACTGTATTAGCCTTGAAGAAGATCTGTAACCCTCGAAGATCTAAACAGGGTCTTTTCTGTTTGCATCTGGAAAAATGCCTCCATTTTCCAGACAATAAATGTATACATCTTCATAGTTGTTCGCAAGTACATTGGGTAGTACTCCATACTTTTTAAAAAAAAACAATTGGGCATTCTTCAATTTGATTTGAGTATTCAACTGCCGTCTTCCCATTGATTCAAAGTGAATTGGGTATCAACAGGAAGCATATACTTTAATTGCTTTTTAGTTATCTTTGTGTAATAGCTGTTGCAAAGCATAGTCATGTACATAGTTTAAACCTGATAACAGATGTGTCATGACTTATTGTTAACTTTTAAAACTTAAATGCGAAAGGTTAATGCTACAAATCAAAGACTTCGTATATAAAAAAGTAAAATAATGGCGAAAAGTTTGCCTCCCTCTTTGTCCGTGATTGTTTGTGTTACCTGGACTGATCTGATCTTTTTTTACAGAAAATCGTATGAACTCTAGGTGATTTGAATGCGTGAGTCATCCGTATTTCATAAAACGTTACGTGCGCCAGTTTTGTCCAAGTTGTATAAAACAATTCGAATTGATAACGAGTCATGCTACTTAGGAATAAACTTATTTTAGATAGTAACCAACATATCTACAATTTTACAGAAAACGGCACATAAAACATTCGCCTTAATATAGCCTTCACATGATGTGTGCGTAATTCGAGACATTTAATACAGATCCGAAATTGAGAGATATCGTATAATAATGTTAACTTATCGATGGAAGCGACAAATATATTTAAATGTTTGGAAAATGGGCATGGTTCTTGCAACAATAAACACTTCGAAAATATGCCGCGACTTAACAATGCTGTCATTATGTTGCACGTGTAGCCTACTCTGCGTGACCTCATTGTACACGCGTCGGATACATTTATACTCGGCATTACGTTTATGTGGTGTAAGGATAGGCCAAATTAACTCAGAATACACACTGTGGGACATTGTTTGTGGGCAAATATGGCGGCGTAGCAACAAGCGCCGCCGCGGTGAATGCGGTAGCGTTATCTGATTGGATAAAAATGACGAAGTGGGTGGAGCCACGGATCCATGAATTGATGAGCCAATCTGCAGTCAAACTTTTATTTAGCGGCCAATGAAAAATGAGTCATTGGAGATGGTCGCTTACTCCAGAATGAAATAATACAGAAAAAGTATTAAAAGAGCTTTCTGTATTGCATTTGTTCCGAATTAACCCTTAGCCTGCCATTCACAACTGGGGTTATTTTTCAAACAGCTTGGTTCCGGATCAGACGCCGAGTAACTTGGCGTCTGATCGGGATCCAAGCTGTTAGACACTCAGACAGTAGTTTCACCAATTTTTAAGTAAATAAACAACATTCAAAATTGAAGCAGACGACAATTTTAGCGGCGGGCTAAGGATTTAGCGACCGCCTGTCAAAGTCGCTATGATACCAAATGTGATGGCCGTTCAATATAAGTTTAACTGTTTATGTAATTTGTTTTGGAAAAAAATAGAAACTGTTATTATAAAAATCGGTGGATTAACAATAACGCTTACCTACATATATACGCTTATCTTCGGTTTTTTTTGCAACCAGTGTATGCCTAGATCAGACACCATATGATCAGGTCCGGCTTTCACTAAGCGACCCGAGTCGAGTTCGTGCTCAAACTAAAAATTTCAACATTGGATATCTCATTCAAAGCTTTTGCCACTGCACTGAAATTTTGTCTGCCTGTTCACAGGCAGACAAAATTATAGTGCAGAAGCAATACAATTGAGGTTAATATCTGAGATTGAAATTTTGAGATTGAGCACGACCTGGACTCGAGTCGCTTTGTGAAAGCAAGGCCTGGACTTTCACTAATCCCTGCTTGATCTGTTGGGAACGAGTGGTACCCGTCTACAAAGGTAAGCACTTGCCTTTTCTACGATAAAGGTTGATATGTTAGGACTGTTTTATCAATATTCTAAGTGATTGGAGCCTCATTAACCCGTTCACCGCCATAGGCGACTTAACTCGACATTGCAAAAACATGAAGTCCCAGGTCAGACGTATAAGGCGGCGTCTGATCAGCGCATTCCCCCTTTTAGGCCTTTTTGCAACAAAATTTAGCCCGAATATTAGGGTTTCAGAAAGGTCAAAGTCTATGCAATGGCAGTAAAACGGTTAACATAAACAGTATTGGGGTAGGGTGTGACCTTACCAGTAGAGCAGTCTTTATTTCCTTTTGTACAAGCCTGGCTGGTAACCCAGCTTGGACAGGTGTGTTCAAAGGAGTTGATACATGTACTGAAATCAAAGCAAGTACATGTCCAGTCAAACCAGGCCGACCATTTCTCCGGATTTTTCCGGAGATATCCGGATTTTTCCGGATTTTAAAAATATCCTCTATAACCGTTGTGCTAATATTGCATGCAACATGGGTCATAATGAGACGCCGTGAAACACGGCGTCTCATTGTGACCCATGCTGCGTGCAAATGTCATCATAATTTCTTCCGTAGCACGCATAAAAGTGAATGTTTGCAAAGATCTCCGGATTTTTCATGGTCCAGCTATGGTCACCCTGTCAAACTGGTATTCAATGGTCATTCAACATTGAGGTATTGGTGGTCTATGAGACAGGTGGTCGCTTATTGCAGAATTAATGTAATACAGAAAGCTCTCAAGAGAGCTTTCTGCGTTACATTTGTTCTGCATGAAGCGACTACATGTCGCTAAGATACCTTATTTGATGGCGATTCGAGACAGGTTGCCTGTACCTTTTACACCTGTTGTCAAGCGTTGCAGGACCCCAATAGGATCCAATCTACAACGCTTTTCTTCCCCATCCAAAAACAGACACAGGTGTTTTAAACAGTGTACAAGTAAATGTTTAAATATCTCCCTTTTTACCATTTCACCCACAGAAGCGTCTCTGTAACTGATGCTATTGAAAACATAGTAGGAAATGAAGCAATGCTCAATTTCCTACTAAGAGTTCAATACAAATAAAAAAAAATGCAGTTTTCTTTTTAACAAGATTTTCCCTTTTTACATCAGATTATTACCTTGTTTGACTTGTCTAAAATAAAGTGTGGACTAAATGGACACTATGATGTGTCCATACATGGTCTAACCATCTCCCTACTTCAATTAAGGTACTGCAAAACTGCTATATGCACAAGCACTTGTAATCGTATATGTGTGTGCTTTAAAACTATTATTTGCTCATATTTTTATATTTGAAATGTCAACAAAAGAGCCTAACAGAACAAAAATTTATTAACCCCTTCACTGCCAGGCAGGTTGTGCACATGCGCACTATTTGTTCTACTTCCATTTTAGATTTAACACACTCCCTCGACCTTTGGTAAAGAACATTGGCCGAGTGTCAAACAGCTTGGATCCGAATGAGACGCCGAGTTACTCGG
>JAULCE010348839.1:0-17576 GCA_032359355.1 Macoma nasuta | reverse complement strand
GATAAATGCAGAGATGCGTGTGTCATACACATATTTAGTTAATCAGTCAATTGTTGCACTTATGTCCTAAGACTACTTCCATATTATAATTGTTTTCCAAAATATTAAAACCTATTCTAAAATCAGTGTTACAAGTATTAAGTATTCATTGTTAACAAAATAATATATCTTTAAATAAAGCTTACCCACATTTGAAACAATATTTTATTTTACAAATGAAAATGTATATTCCAATTAAAAATTACTTTTATGTCACAGATAAATCTTGAATACTGTTTACCATATATAGCAAATCAAATGAAAATAAAACCAAAATATCATGTTCCTTCTTAGCTAAATTATTCATTGAGTAATCGGTGATCACCTTTTCATTGCCCTTGTCAATAAATAAACTACAACATACCTCTTACATTATTGAAGGTATTTTAATGAAGTTGCATTTGATGACATTTTTGGCAATTAAATTCAAGTGATAAATAACTGCAAATTTCCAATACTGTTTGAAGCATCACTCCTACAGTATTGTACCGGTAGTTTGTTCCCACACAACCCTTTTCACCCTCCATTCAGTGCCTTTGGTCCTTTGATTGTGTGTCTTCTATTTGTTGCGAATGTTTGGGCTCGAGAGAGAGAGAGAGAGAGAGAGAGAGAGAGAGAGAGTGTGTGTGTGTGTGTGTATGTGTATGTGTGCGTGTGTAGCTGTGTAAGTGTGATGAAAAAGAACTTGTTTCATTGTTGTTCGGGTATCTGTTTGTTTTGTATGTAGTGTGTCTGCAAGACCTTCCTTTCTACTTTTATGAATTAAGTGCAGTTAGAATTAGTGTAGAACAACGTACTCAAAAACTTTAACGCATGAAGCAAGCAATATTATACATGTATTTATCAGTCTTGTCTTATATTAGCTCCATTCATGTTTCAGTTTTTGGGTTGGTGATACTTGGGAGTTTAGCCATTCCAACCGCAGGTAAAACACTCCTACACGATACATTGACATAAGTGCTTATATCATAAATGACAATACCAGCGTTATATAACAGCGTGATATAATTTTCGATATATAATAAGTGATATAACAAGTTTCGTAACGTCATTATGAATAGCGTTTAAATGACCGCACTATATAGCGACATTGTATATACTAATAATCGTCGTATTGGAATTTATCATATAAATTGAATATAGCATTGTGTTTATTCAATACACACTTTATTAAACTCGTTTACTAAAATAGATAAAAACTCCCCAAGACCTGGTTTTATCTATTATAGAAAACTCGTTCAATATATTCTATTTTGAATGACCACTTATGCAATATCCTCTATATATAAGATGTGCGAAGCTTTGCAACATATCGTCGGTGTCGTTTGTAATGGGCGTAAATACTATCTGTCAAAATGTCGTTTACGCCCTCTTTAAACAACACTGACGATATTACACACTGTATTTGGAATGTGACAGGTGCTGGTCATTACTTATATTTGAGACAAGTTCATATAATGAGTCATAGTGTGCCTTGTTTACTCATGAAGTCTAAATAAATTGAAGTCTAGATCTCATAGAGACACATTAGTTACGCCTGTTCGACCAGTTAAGTGATTCATTACATATTTGTGCAGTCTTATCTAGATCTACACCGATATTTTCTTTACCGGCAAGACCCTTAAAGCCTTAAAGTGAGAATCCTGTAGATCCTGATCAGGATCTGTACTGGTTGCACAGTATTCAAGGGGCTTCAATTAGGTAAAGGGTTAGCTAAGGCAGTTTCGCAAATGCGGGCTAATGTTGAATCATATGGATTAATTACCCATGTGCGCTTGCACTATTCAGGTTGAATAACAAGTTCATGTAGGCCTCCACTGATTCCAAAAGTCACATTCTTTGGCTGAGAAGTCCATTGTTTCCTTTTAAGACTGGTATTGAAATATTACTATTCATTTATGAGGGTTCTATTGATACGGATTGCTGCGGTATTTATACTGTATCACTTGTAATACTGATCACACCGATTACTTGTCAAAGAACTTTGACTCCAAGTGACATCTGTCCCATCCCCTCATCAGAATGGCTTTGTTTTTCAATTCTAGTATCAAAGGCAGTTTTAAGAAACAAAAGATATAGTTCTAACAGATATACAAGGGGTACATTTTTTACTCATGATAATTATGACGTTTGATGCAGCTAAATATGGAAATAGAGAAAAAGTTAACTACTAATGACTGCTAAAACGTCAAACCATCCGTATACATGTATATGTTTTTACGATCAATAATCTGTTCGGTGTAAACATGACAATGTTTAAAAACTGGTAATATTTAGGTTTGTGACATAATTCTCTAGTACTTCTTCGTAGAATGTTTTATTTATGATTTGCAGGGATATGTGTTACACAAATCTTCTGAATTGATTGGTGCATGTTTAGTATTGAAACGCTATCAACAAATTCCTTCAGAGTTTAATCATTGTGTTAGTATCGAAGGGTGACTTTAGCAACACACATGTTTTCTTTTGATTTGCTGGTTTGATTTTTGTGACAGGTGATATGACATCAGTGCTGTTTTAGTTGTATGCCACAATTGTCAGTGTTAAATAAATAAAAAATGCCTATGTCTAATCAACGATATATTGAAATCCATATAGCAATGTTATGGTATATGTTCTTCATTGGTTTTGTTTCATTTAACTTGATTAAATGAAGATAATATTTCAGAGGCTCAGTGACACGAAACAACCTTCACTGCAAACCCCGAACCATAATATCATGCAAACAGTTTAGATCCAGAAGAGACGCTGAGTACTCATCCGAATCCAAGCTGTTTGACACCCATGGAAATTGCATCGTCAACATGTGTTGTAGTTGTGTTTTCAGATTAAGATGCTTTGATTTATTATGGGTCTCAATCTGCTAAATTTCATAGCTTCGATGCAAATGAAATTCGTTCATGATATACGTATCTTTGTGTGTGTGCTTGTTTATTAAAAGTAAACATATGATGTCAGTTTAAGTACAACGACATTTGAGAAAAAAAATCCGCGGTGAAAGCCTAGTTTCAATCTAAATTTCTGACAAATCTACTTTTAAAGTGCCGTTTTGAAGTGCGAGAGAAACCTTCGAGCCTTAACTGAAAGCTTTCGAGTACCTCTTGAAATTTATTTAACATCTTGTTCTGTACTGTTTGTTCAAGCCTTTAAATGTCGACACGTGTGTATTTGACGTTTATGCAACCAATACAACAGAGTTTATACATATACATTAAGTGTAACTGTATACGTTTATTAATAAAACTACGGATATTTCCCATACACTTTGTCGAAAATATTCTGTAAGAATTCGCATGCTCTTGCAACTCAAGTTTAGAAAACAAAATATATTTGATCAAAGGCGTTAGCCTCCGACTTGTTTATAATATGAATTTGTAGAAACCTAACGCTATGCTGTGCTTTAAATGAACGTGAGCATTTGGAGCCCGTCGCGAGAAAAAAACATAAATAGCAATGCATAGCACACATATCCTACCAACTTCATTATGATGTACATGTTTTTACGGTATTCACCCGTAGAATTCGAAAAGAACAGCGTAGACAAAGAATGCTGCGTTAAACCAGACAAGCGAAGTACTGTAAAGTACTGTGCTGATAAAACAGGTTTGTTAATTTTTTAATTAAATATATGTAGTTATTTTCTAAAATTATTCAAAACAGTTATTGTATCATTTAAATTTGTACTGCTACTTCATATATAACTGTGTCATATTCATTTATTTAGAAGCCATTGGATGCTACACATGTACAAACGTGGCTTCTGTGTCCCAGTGTATGCAGACAACGACATGTGGGTACCCTGGCGAGGTACACTTTATTGTGCTTAACTGATATTCGGTACACTGGTCAACTTTGTTTTTAGGATTGAATAGCTTTGATAAGTTATTTAATAGATAGGATTTTAAAGTCAAGCAATCACGTTAATTCTTCGGGGTTCGGAAATGCAGTATTATGCTGTCTTGGAATAAAGGTTGAAACACCAATTTATTTCATAGGTAACAGGGAATTATTTGTAAGTAGTGCATTATTCTCTGTGATAGACGTGTCACGTGATACATTGACCCGAGATGGAAAACTATATAAAATCTGCTGTTATTGGGCGGCCACTAATGGAATGAGTGACTGGATAACTTACGGCCTGATATTAGCGAGGGTCTTTTATACATGTTTTCCGTGTTAACACTTACATTGGTAATAATTGCATAGTATGACATGTGGACATGGCTTGTAAAGCATATAATACAAAAAACACGGAATTTGCCAATAAGGGACCTTGTTTTGTGGTTTGTTTTTGTAGCTAGATGAAGTTTTGAATTTGCACCAAAAAGTGGACCAAGTTGTCGATCGTTGAGTAAAGCCCAACATTTTGATAATCATGTGTTGTTGCAGCAATATTTTGCAGCTACTTTTTTAACTCAATATTAACTTAACATCAGGTATATAATAAATAACAAAGACATGCAACTCACCAGGTCGTGTACACGTATTAAAAACTGCGGCTTATACATATGCGTATAATTTGATTGCGTCTTACACTACATACAATGTCAAATGCATCTCCGATATATGTTATCATAAATTCAGCCAGGTTTCGATACAGTAATTTTAGCAATATATTGATTCGATAATATATGTATGCAATTCTAAGCTACTTACTTAGTTCTTCTTGTGACTCGCCATTTGAACTTGTATAATAAAATCGAAATTTAAGTTCAGCTTTCATCCCTATCAAGACAAGACATTGGTCATGTTTTATCCTTCTTGCAACAATTTTAATCAGCATCAGAAGCCTGGGTATTTTATGTTTTATCTGAATAAATAATGATCAATGATTTTTGGCTTGTATTTACAGATATGTAGTCTAGAGTACACGGCTACCTCGAGTGGCAAGAACTTCACTCTTGGCTGTAGTAATACTACGGTAGGTAATCCACCCAAAATTAAATCTCAGTAATTCGAATGAATGATATATGTAAGTCATTCGTAAATTAAACATATGAAAATGTCTCATGAAATAAAATGGTAAAAAGCTATTTTTACCAGTAATTAATTTGATAGACGATGTTTAGATTTTTATCGGCGGCGAAGTGTCTCGAATGTTTCCTATCGCTATCAGAAGCTGTCCGGACTGTCGCTCAAATAAATAAGCGGGTACAAAGATTGTTGGCATAACTCGTTTTGCGTAAACAGCCATATATTCAAAAGAAGTACAAATCAAACTCGCAAGAAATGTCCAGTTACTCTACTGTCTATCCAAAATACCTGATAATTTGGCAATATTATTTTAACGGTATAGGTGACACGGGTATTTTACCGTTACAACTACGTTCGGCGTAGCCTACGCATACTATTAAAAGATTCATTAAATAACATCTTAAGATGAGACAGCTTAGTGGTATACTTAGACTGCAAGCTGTACACGATATTTGGCCATAGCGAGAATGGGTTAGGTGTACGATCCCACGCCGAGTCATACATTAACTTTAGTTTTATTAATTGATTTTCCTTTTATTAGCATTTGTTCTCTTTCTCTCTCTTTTTATTTTCTCTTATTGTTTTCTTTATTTTTTAAAATACACATTTTATTAACAATACAAATTGCAACCCAGTACAATTTCAGTTTTATTTAACTTAAATTTACTAGTTACTAATTGTCGTCGGCTCAGATATTAGTCTGTTGTATTTTCCGAATGTAATGTTCTATTATCTTACCATTTCAAATTACAAGCCGGTAGTCGATTGGTTAGAATTCTTGTTAGGCGTGGGTTTAGTCGGCATCTCATCAACGGTTTACCATGACAAAAGTTTTACCTGATCTAAGTCGTCCGTTTTGATTAGTCACCTCCGTGGTCGAGTATAACACGATGCTACCTGTTTTTAAATGTATCGATAATGTCAAGCAGCTGTTTTGTTAACAACGGTTCTCAAATTAATAAAGAACAAATGTTTCAGTCAAATCCATTCATTTTGCCCGGATTTGCTGTCGTGACACATTCATATTATTATCACGTGGCCTTCCGATGTAAAAACGAGGGCTTCCGAAATTGAGACCCATAACATGTTATATTAACGAAGTTTGTTTTGGGTTTCCAGTCTCTGAAAGAAATCTATAGTTTCAACTCTTGATAAAAAACATTCAATAGTGACGGATTCGACACTAATATTTTGGATAGTTTATGCGTGAATAACAGCGAACCACGCATTTGTTAACGATATTTAGGGATAATATGACTTTAAGCGTTATCATGTAAGGATGAATCTAGAAAGGGTAGCGTCATTTCCCATTTTGGGCGGCGTGCAGACCGTAATGGGTTAGGGGGTTAACTCCCCTTAGAATACCTGGAGGCACGAAAAATCTCATCAATACAAACAAACACACATGTGGATAAGGCTGCCAGTCTCTCTTCAACTGTTCTCGGTGCAGCACACATTGCTATTCCCAGAGGCAGGTGGAGAGACTACAATCCATTCTGGAATGAGGAGCTGGAATGAGTGATGCCAGAGACCAGATGGAGCAAGACCGTTCTAGTGAGCGAGAAGCCAGGCATAATCTGGTGAAAACGACCTTTGAGCAGAAGACGACAGAACTGGCTCGGGAAAGCTGGTACGACAAGACCGCGTCCGTTAATCGTTAGAAGGACACCGGAAAACTGTGGCAACTCACGAACATGCTAAATGGAAACAATCAGCAACTGGCTTAAACAACTCTTCTTACTGATGGAGAGTGTGTGGCAGAGAGAGATGCGGCAAATGTGTTTGCCAATGCGTATGAGGGTGTGAGCAGGGTCAAGATACCACAGGAAAGGGTCAGAGAAGTTAGACAGGAGACGAGAGCGCTACGAAAACAGTGAACAAATGAAGCAAACCCCTGTGTGTCAGACAGTCTCACGATGCAGAAATTGGAAGCAGCTCTAAAAAACTGAAGAAGAAGAACAGTTGGCATCACCAACGAGATGCTGCTACACTTAGGGTATAAGGCAAATAGAAGCCTGTTGATGGTTGTCAACCTTAGTTGGCACTCAGGAAAGATTATTTCCAGGTGGAAAGAAGCCCACATAAGGCCCATCCTGAAGAAAAGAAAAGACGGGGGCAAGAACACCGCTGATATAGAACCACTAGAGTCAAGGCGAGGGTGCAAAGCCCTTACACAAACAGAGAAGGCCAAGAGTAACCATTCCACTCACTGAATACAAAGCTACATAACCGGACGAAAAATAGGCTGAAGGTCTGTGCCTCAATCACATTGTGAAGGATCTTCAGAAGGACAAGGAAGAGCTTATGGGTGTCGGTGTGGAGACTCTGGAACCGGATGTGTGGATTCCGAGGAGTTGTGTTCTTCTTTTAAGGCTGGATGTACCAGGTCTTAAGAAGAAGGGAGAGCAACCTCGGGTATTGCAGAAGTCTCTTGCGCTGGAGATGATCCATGAGAGATATCTCCGGAACTCTTTGGTGCATGCTTGTACAGATGGGTCAGCTGAGAGAACTGTTAGAAACGCAGGTAGTGTTTTTTTTTCATTCCCTGCCAAACCCTGTGTGTTTCTTTCATTTCCTGTAGGAGAGAGAAGCTCTTATAACAGAACAGAAGTACAGGCCCTCATTCACGCCGCCACTTTTCACCTTATTGAGATAGGTCAACACGGCCTCAATGTGGTGCTTCTTACAGACTATCTGTCAGCATTGCATGCTCTTTCTGCCTGTCAGTCTGATGCATCCATCAGGCAGCTTTGGGAGGACATTGGCATCCTATCCCAGCATTATAATGTGATGCTTCAGTGGATTCCTGCACATGTGGGAATACCTTGAAATGAGTCAGACAGACTGGTCAGGGAAGGTAGCAAAATGATGTAGCCAAACCAGCCTGTCTTTAACAGAGAGGCAAATACTCTGCTAAAGAGCAGCTTTAAAACGGCATGGAGAGAAAGACCAGGACCACCTTCATATTTGAATAGGCGCGAACAAACAACAATTTCCCGGATAAGGACAACACACTGCGGTCTAAACTGACACATGAAGAGGGCGGGCCTGGTGGACTCGGTGGCCTGCCCGTATGGTGCAGAAGAACAGACTCCATACCATCTCCTCCAGGACTGTGTGCACGTTGAGGAGCTTCGAAGGGAAGTTTTGTGTTCTTACATCCCCTTACAATACACATAACTATGGGGCGATGCGGAACAGCTACGGAAGACAGTGTATTTCATCATCGCATCTGGAACAAATGTTTAAGACGGCCATGAAAAATGGAATGCAGAAGAAGAAGACGAAGAAGAAGAAGAAGAAGACGAAGAGGAAGACGAAGAAGAAGAAGAAGAAGGAGAAGAAGAAGAAAAAGAAGAAGAAGAAAACATGATCACGCTTTGACTAGTAAAGGACCCGGTATCCAACCCAGGGGGATTGCTAGGCAGGCGCTTTCGGCTGAGCAATCCAGTGAAGGACCCGGTACACCATGGGAGATAAATAGATCAATTGGATCAGCAGGAAGAGGAGTGAAGCGGAAGAGAAACCAACACACCTTCGACGTCCGATACACGAAGAAGAAAGATGGAGCATCCAACTTTTGATTTCCAGCTAACACGCTGTCAGCATGGCTAAAGCAAGGAGGAAATTAAGAAAAAAGTATTGAGACTGATGTTGATCCGCAGCGCAAACGCGACAGGAAAGTCAAGTTACCAGACTTAGAAACAACGCTCTTGCAGTGGTTTGCAAATGCGCGAGCCCAGAATATTCCTATCTCAGGCGAGATAGTGCAGGAGAAAGCAAAACACTTTGTTGAGACATGCACATATATCGAAGTCCCGGTATATCGAACTTTTCATGACGGTTCCCTGAACTCCGATAAATAGAAGTTATACTGTAGTTCAATTATTATCAAATATGTAACGTGAAGCAGGCAAGGATGAATTTATAGGATGAATTTATAGGATGAAAATAGACAAAATACACTGGATACACTGGATAAGGTTAAATAAAATGCCCTTGAGGCGAACGGCTGTCGGTCTATGTGTACAGTTTTTGAAATAACACTAACGAGAATCTACTTAAGCGTATATGAGAGATAAAAGCTGCACGCGAATTTATGTATAAAATATAAATCTAGATTTTAGTAGCTGCTTCTGCATTCTCTACTAATTTCAGTGAGTGAGTATTTTCGGTTTAACATCCCTCCCACTAAGTGAGTTCAGTGTGAAAAACATATTGTTTCCCTGAGTTAGAGGTCAAAATGTCGTAAATTCTTCTTTTGGTTAAAATACTGTCATATAAGTGAGTGGTTTAGCTAAGAAGGTACGTTTAACCCATTTATCTCCATCTTCCCTTAAAATGGACATAGGCAACCGTCGTAGACACAGATCAGAGGACTCATGAAGGAGCCCTCTGATCCAGGTCTGCTTTGGATACTTTGGTGTACTTTCTCTTTCAAATGAAATAAATAATATGCAATGCATTTTATAATTGAATGAAAACACCATACAGAAAGTAGAATTTAAGTTACAAAATGCAAAAAATGGCAGCATAAACTACTGAATGACGTTGTCAGATTAAATGCATGTCCAGACTGAAAATATCGTATTGTTGAACAGGTTAGTTGCTTAAACCAAATGGGGTTTTCCCACATTTTTTAAACAAAAGTAAAGTCCATCAAACCAAACTGGTATAATTGTTTTCAACTATTTAAAAATGCCATAATTCTTGAACAAGTCTGTTTCCCCCCACTTTTTATCCTGAAACCAATATGTGGGTTTGCTATAGTGTCTGTTTCAGTTATAATTTCTCTTTGCTCTATTTGTAAAATAAAGTCGCATCATTGCAATAGAATGAAAGTTATAGTATGGACTAGGTCATTTGTGTCAATGTTATGATCTCGATGTGTGGCATTGTTTTAAAACATATAGGCCAGTTTCTTGGTAGGGACTTGATATCTCATGTAGTGAATATTTATGGCCATTTATTGAAAATCCTTTTATTAGGAAAGACATGACAGTATGTTCAAAGTCGGGCGGACGCATACACGCACATACTTGGACACCTATACTGATTGTAAACAAGCTCGCTGCGATTATACTCAATAAAAATGAACACAATTAACATGCTTTGCTTAATTTAATTCATTTTCTACATGAAAATAAAGTATCGCGATCATTTGAAGTAAAATGGCTTACATTTAGTGGAGTTAATGATAAAATATACTTTTGAACCCATTATAAAGCTATTTTCTTACAGAAAATATACCCTGCATTTTCTTCATTGTCCAACGGCTTATTATGCCCCTTTTTCCGATCAATAACTTAAGAACGTCAGAACCTAGGGACTTCAAACTTGGTAAGCTAGTTGGTAATGACCAGCAGGTGACCCTTATAGTTTTTGAAGTTGTTGGATCAAAGGTCAAGGTCAGTATGACCTTGAGTTGATAAACGGTTTCAAATCAATAACTTAAGAACCCTTTAGCCCAAGGACCTCAGACTTGCTAGAATAATTGGTCATGACCAGCAGATGAACCCTATTGATTTTGAGGTCAGTGGCTCAAAGGTCAAGGTCAGTGTGACCTTTAGCTGGAAAAACGGTTTCCGATCAATAACTGGAGAACTCTTAAGCTCAGGTTTCTCAAACTTGATAAGCTGATTGGTTATTACCAGCAAATGAACCCTATCGATTTTGAGGTCAATGAGTCAAAGGTCAGGGTCAGTGTGACCTTTAACTGAAAAACGGTATCCGATCAATACAATAAGAATGCTTGGGTCCAGGGACCTTAAACTTGCTAGGCTGGTTGGTCATGACCAGCAGATGAACCTTATTGGTTTTTAAGTCAAAGGTCAAGGTCAGTGTGACCTTTAGCTGAAAAACGGTTTCCAATTGGTCCATGCCTATTTTGTTCAATAGTCCAAATGTTACTAACCACATGGCTCTCAAGGGGACATAATGTCTTACAAACGTCTCTTGTTTCTTTTATTTCACAAGTATAACCAATATAAAAACAGGAATTTAGACATCAAATTTGTCATAAGTAGTCATATACAATGCCACACTGATTCTGAATAATAAGAATTCTGATGTTTGCATTGGAAATTCCAATCAGTCCATAAAAAGACATAGGAAAATAGCAATGGTATGAATGCTTGATTTATGTATTCTGTTTGTATCATATTTAACAGCACTGTTCCTCTGATCTGATTGGACGATCAACACCACGTGACAGCTGTACAGATTGCTGCGCCACACACAACTGCAACAGACAGTTATGCCAGGAACCAGGTGTGTATCTCATATTTTTTCATTTCGACAAAACATTGATTTCAGAGCAATACAGGCCTAAACTGGTATAAAAAACAGACTTGTCACGTCTAAAAATGTTTGCTTCAGTGAGGGAGCATAATGCACAGTAAAACAATCTTCGTTGGAATGATGTTCTTTGTACACTGAATAATGTATGAGTTATATCCAATATTACATGTCATTGGAACTTTGCGTGTTAATTTATTCGCATGTTCAGGGTAATACTTAAAGCTATGACTGGCATGAATACACGGGGGAATTTTTCAAATTGATATGGTGACGGTCTATACAAAAACATTTTTTTTCCGCAGTTCCTAAAATCCTTCACCAACAAGACAAAAAATACATACTAGTTATCGGTTCCCATGTAATTGCTTTAAATCTAATTTGAGAGATGGTCATGCAAAAGTCTTTGCATGAGAACTTTTGATGGGTTATGTCACCATATATACTGGTAAGAAAACTTTAAAAAAAGTCCGACTTTCATGTCCATTTTGGAACATTTCGCTTTACAGAGTTTGTTATCCTGAATATAATCGAAGTGTTTCGAATGGTATATCTAAATATTATAATAGTTTTCAATATATAAAATGATACGTTTATTTGATTTTATTATATCACGAGCAGACAACTCCTGTACTGACACAGACGACTTTGATTGTTCAACCATTGGTGCGACCATCAACTATTGCGACGATCCTCACCGTGCCAGGACGTACTGTAAACGCTTCTGTGGCCTTTGTAGCTTGAGTATGTTCTATATTTTACAGATGAATCTCGATCACGTATCAATCTATAACACATCCTGACTTTATCAAATAAGAATTCAGCTTTTATCCTACAATAAATATTCGGAGTGACACTATTTATCGTAATAAAACGGTGCAATAGATTCTCTTTTTGTAAATTTTGAATGATTTATGAAAGCATCTGATTTCTTGGTTGTGTATTCAGGATCAAGACTATTCGAAATTATTACTAATCGAATCCATCATAATATATATTTACTTCGACTTAACTTGAATTTAGACATTACCGAGTTCTAGCTAGTGAGTTTTAAAGATATTTCTTTCTAGTTTATGAACGAATAATTGCAATTTGCGTTCTTGCTGCTTATTGAAAGAATCATACGTTACCTAAACATGTCATGGAAAACTTCTTCATAAGAATAGACAAAGTGGCTCATCCCCTTACTCTAGCTGGTCCACAAGAAAACGTACGTTATATGTTTCTTGCACTCTTCTTCACCGGCAACGAATGCGTAAGTATTGTGAGGCGTCAAACTCTTTTTCGTTTTGTGTATATACCCGTACAAATAGTACAAACCTAAATACGTTTTAATAGTGTTGTAGAGAACTTGTGATTAACCCGAATTTGAATAAAATGTGCATCTGTATATTTGGGACATTGTATGTAAGCCTATCCAAATACTGTGGACCCAGATTCGTCATCCTAACCTTTATCATGCCAACCCGACCATAGTGAAATCATCAACCAACTTGGACCCAAATCAATCGCCGAGTAACTCGGCCTCTAATCGGTATCCAAGTTGTTTGACACTCGGAAAACAGTTTCACCAATTTTCAAGAGAATCAAAAATGGTTACAAAATTGAATAGATTAGAATTTCTGCAGACATAAATTGAATACATTTTGTTCAAAAGAACCTAATTAAAACCAGCCCCTTAATTCATAATTTAGATTGATTGCATAAAACCCTTATCTTATTAGGAAAAATAGCAACTGCTTGCCGGTAATCATGTGTGTATGTTGTTCATTTTGTTTGAAGGTGACGGTGGCTGGTCCTTATGGAGTAAATGGTCAGATTGCACAGTATCATGTGGAAATGGCACCCAAACACGTGTTCGAGCCTGCACAAACCCAACCCCTACCAATGGAGGGGATAACTGTGTCGGCGCTGACAATGACGTCCAAATATGTTCACGAAAGCCATGTCCAGGTCCGTACTTAATTTGGTTTATTTTATGCAGTGTATGGTGCGAATAAATATTTAGGTATGTCACAAGAAAATGTAAATATATTCACGACTTTATAAAATACATCACGACATTGCAGTGAAAGTTTATATCGGATGTATTATCGCCGGCATGGCTTCTGTTCAGAACAGTCGTTATGCTATCAAACCATGTTAAAACTGGATCATGTCTAGTATAGAAGCTACAGTGTCTGATTAAGGTCATTGGTGGTAAATGATCTATTTTAATAAAGAACAATTCGTAGTTTTCAAATCAAGAAAATTAACAGAGCTTGACGCAGATGCTAAAATGCATAATGTATATTTGTTCACCCGCACGCATTTTAGTCAACGAAATACACAGGATAAATGAAAAGTGACGGGCACCAATTAATGTATACGTTTTAAACCAAATTATTATAAAACCATACGATTAAAATGCATGCGTATTAAATTATCGCGCTGGAAAGTTAAGAAAATGTCTCAGCGGGAATGCCTGTCACAACAATCTTGCCCTTCTGATATTAAGTCATATGCCATTGAATCAAACCTACGGCACGATTTATCTTAACGATTGTAAGGGATCTTCACTTCTGAAAGTTCTAGATACTTGTGTCAATTCCATACTAGCATATTATCTTCTAGTTCACGGCGGTTGGTCAACCTGGTCGTCCTGGGGTAGTTGCTCCAAGAGTTGTGACATCGGCCTGAGGATACGAGATAGAAGTTGCAATAACCCCTTCCCGTCAGCCGATGGCAGCTTTTGCCACGGGAACTCCAGAGATGATGAAGTCGTCGTTATGCCAGCATGTAGAGGTATGATCGCCAAAACTTGATTCATTTTTAGAGAGGAATCTGTTTCGACCGGTTGATTAAGATGACGTGAAACTTCGTAGTACTTTTTTATACTTGAATTTCTAAGGCTGAAATCCAAGGCAACAGTACGGGATTTCGAACCGAGTTCAAACTCAACATTACCCATTATGTTTGTTTAAGATTTTATTTGTGAATTTGATTTTAGTCTGCTTTCCCTAAGCTCAGTCGTTTTTATGATACATCATTTATTTATATTTATTGATAAAAATATGTTGGAATCAACACGTTTGATTGGTTCTGCACTGTTTTGTGTACAGTAAGGCGCTCGGGGAAACTAACCTGGTACACTTTCTTAATAACGATCTTGCTTTCGTTAAAATAATGACTTTTAATCTCTCTTTTATCTGAGATATTGCAATGGTGCCATTATGGCAGATAATGTGTCAGTATAAATGAAAAAAAATATGCATGGTTTACTTAAGGTAGATCGATGCCGGAAGTCGCTGGTACCAGTCTCTCCGATTTCGTTGAGGCAAAGCAAACCAAGAGCACCGGGAACCAGCTGCTTCCGGACTCGATGTAAAGAGTCTAGTGCCTTCTGATTTTCACGCCCAGATTTATAAAGAAGATTATATTGCGCGAATAACACAGTTGTATATTCATAATTAAGTTGCTATATTTTTTAATCATTTAAACAAATATTTTACAAATCAATATACAGTCGTCTGTTGATATCACAGAAAGAAAGAGAGCAAAAAAAGTCGACTTTGGGATTTTAGACTGTGCGGAGGGTCTAAAGCTATTATCAAAAAGTCTCCAAGTTAACAACTTCATTAACTTTCAGAGATGCAATAATTTGCGCTCGTTAGTATTATACGCACTAAAAACTACAAACGTATTATTGGCATCCCCATTTGTTGTATTTAGATGCAACTCAGACGGATTTCTGGGGTCATCATACACTAGTTTTTAGCCGGGCGTCGCAAAAAGACTGTAATATTATCAAAGCGACGAACTACAATACGATTAACAAAAAAAACCAATACATTAATGTCTGAAGTGCGTGTAATCTATGAAGTAAGGGACCAAAATGATGAGACCGACGTTTTTCCTAATCACTGAAATCTGCGGACACAATATATTCAAGATGGCGACAATTTTAAAGCAATACTTAATTAATAAAACATTTGATATAAGTAACAATCAACAGTTCGAATACAACAGAAATCACCTTCACTTTTATTAACATATTTCATGTTTAATTGGTGTCAAGTTTAATGTCATATTCAAGGCCAATGAGCAAAACAGTTAAACATTTCCATGTAAGATTTTTTTATCTGCTTCAGTTTTTCTTCTTTTTGACACATATCATTGTATATGGGAATAAACAACTATGCACGGGCATAGATATTAATGGTTTGTTTGATACCTTTATTGAGAACAAAGAAAATTAATATGACATCAAAAATGGCCTCTGGATTTAAAATGATGAAAAAATGCATACGCACCTGAATAAGGATTTTATTGACACAACAATTGTCTCACAACCAAGTGTATGTTGTGTCGTAAAATACTAGACAATTTAGAAGTAAAAGTGCCTTGAAATGTAAGTTATTTGATATAAAATTCTATCTAGTATTAGGGACACATTGTTACGCAGTAAAGCATGGTGAAACTTTAAATCTTTTAATACCGCTCAACCCATTTTGTCACCCTATCTTGCCACACTATGGACAAAACGTTTATCCTATATATTTTAATTCTTTATGGGCATTTTCTGAATAAAATTGTAGCGCCTCTGTGCATATCCAGATTCGATTCCACGTTAAAGATATGCCCTTTTATCAAATCATGATTCGTTTTAAAGGATGATATTATTTCCTTTCTGAGACCTAGTAATCTGTTCAGATCCTAAACAGGCTCCACGTCAGTTTGTTCTGAAGACAAACTGTTTGAAACGCCTAATTGCTATAAAATTCACAGCGGCTCTCACATGCATACGTCTACGTGTGAAGGAGTTTCGATTCGACAAAAATAACTTGTTTATTAATCTATGTTTGCATGTTCAGCTCAAAAGTGTTTCACCATCCTTGTGATTTCTAGATGGGGGTTGGTCAGCCTGGTCATCATGGAGTGTATGTAGTCGCAGCTGTGGGGACGGCATCCATTCACGTTCAAAAACCTGTGACAACCCGACACCTTCAATAGCTGGTAGATACTGTGCTGGAGACTCTTCACAAATGCAATTATGCCATGTGAGAAATTGCCACGGTAAAGTTTGATGATATGAGGATTTTTTAAATTATTGTAATCTTCGCTTTGCTTAACGACCAGAAACCTTTTAGTGATATCCACGTTGATGATGTTCGTCAACGTAGGTTAGGATAATGAAGCAAAAATTTAAACTTCAGGCAGGGCTTTCACTTAACTTCTTGAACTAATTTTTCAACTTTAGATATCCATATAAACGCTGTTACTGTGCTAAAATTGTGACTGCCTATTATTCGATTAAAAACATTCCACTGGAAGTTATTCCAGGAAATACTTCAGTACAGTGGATTGAGATAAGATGAGAATTCCAAAGATGAAACAAATAAAAACATCGAATGTTTAGCTCGAGAAATGAAAGCCGGATCTAAAATCTGGATCATCTGTACCGCCATTTTAAATTTGATTTTTGCTTCAACTAAACCTGAACTTTCTTTAGAAGTGTAACATTTGTGGAAGTGCCCATCTTTATTTTAGGTTGGGGGTGTCTTACGTTGAGTGCCTAAGTTCAAATAATATTGAAAGGTTTTGTGAAAACGAGCCTTAACTCTTTACTTCATTTTACCTGCAAACTTTAGTCTCATCCACATTGAGGGATCCCTATGAAAAGGACCGAGATATGGGCAAAGGGAATACCCCAGTTTTAATGTTTTTTAAACAATATAGAAAATGATGATTTTTTAAAGCTGTTACAAGCAAATCATCCATTTCACACGATGCCTTCAATAGTCGTCTGCTACAGAGGCGCTTAAAGGGCGCATATGACGAGTAAGTGTGTTAATGCTCATATGTTAGGCTACACACATCATTTAATACACTTCAAAGGGTTTTTTCCCAATTCATAATCCAAACACATTTCACATATCCTACAGATGTCAAACATATACTCCTTTGGTCATACATTAATCTGAAGTTCTATTATGAGAACATTGTCATTATTCTTATATAGATTTATATTTAAAAGTTATTTATCATATACAACTTATTCAAATGTCTGATATATAAACAAATCATAATTAAACAAAATAAATATTAAAGAACAATAGCAAAACAGCAAATCATTAGTAAAATATGACAAAAAGAGAAAATAAGGGTATATTTACATTCCCTATGTAGCGTCCCTATATAGATCTATTTGAAATTTCGATGTTTATTTCCCAATGACATTTTGAAAGTGGTTTGGACCGGTTTTGGCCTACGCTCACGCTACACAT
>JAULCE010348728.1:0-10343 GCA_032359355.1 Macoma nasuta | reverse complement strand
TCCCAGATCAGACGCCGCCTTATAAGGCGGCGTCTAATCTGGGACTGCACTATTTGCAACGGCGCATTTAGGCGACTACGGCGGTGAAAGGGTTAAAGAAGACATAAGCTAGCTGTCTCAGAGACGGACCAGCAATGAGGTTGTAGTATATTGGTTAACACCCATTGTGTTTTATTTAACTCCGGTGTCTCTTTACATGTGATGTCTCGATCCACAGCACTTGATATTAACGCGTTTGGTAATTTTATTCACAAACGTGTGTCACACATCTATTGTTTATCAACATCATTTGAATATAAAATACTGTCTTCTATCAGTTATATACGAAATAAATGATAGTGTCGTCTATGTTGTTGTCCACATAATTATACAAAGTTATCAAGTTCTACCAAGCTTTCTTTAACCTAAAATACGAATTTCCAAATCAATATGAAGTAGGCTTCTGCACAGCGCCGGAATGTCGGTGCCATATTAGTCTTCGCCTGCAGCTTAATGAAGCGGATTAATGAACAACGTGCTAACACGACCAAATTAGACTGTGCAATGAAGTCTTCAGCTAAAACTCGGTGAAGTCAAGCCTCTTGTGAAGTCGAGATTAACGTCACCCCCTAATACTATGACTGCTTTGGAAATTGCAATCAATTTTATCCCGATTAGACGTCAACTGACGTGTTTTGATAGATAGTCACATTATAGCATGCAAAACTATTATGTATCGGACACATGATCTAATTAAATGGTCATTCTACATATAGGCTCCGGGATGGATGGCTATCAGTCAAATTACAACTTAAAATTATCATGAATAAAACAGGGTTTGCGAAGATAAAAGCCAGTTAAATCGGCAAAAATGCAGTGGTTAATGTCATACTTCGTGTGTGAGTAAGAAAAACAACGTTGATTTGAGGGTTTGTTTTGAATATTGTTAGTAAATCTTCTGCTCGAACTAGGAATGAACAACTATATCAATATTACTTCGCTGAACACATGTATTTCACCAAGTATGTAAATGTAGAATACAAATCATGCAATCTCTGCAAATACACCTTACAAGATCCACATCTAAACACTAATGAACCCTACGGGAAGCACATACTAGAATACATGTGTGTTAAAGAAGCAGCCCAAAAGGTAAATTGCCAACAGGATATGTCAAAGATTGCAAGTGAGCTTATATTAGCAGTCTACTACACTGACACGAATACCATACTGGTTAACTTGTAGCGAAGCAGAAAATAATAAAGATTAACGATTACGCTAAAAAATCGTAAGAATGTAATATACTAGTCGCTAAAATAGCAATATATTACTACTACACCGGCATGAAAATCATACTGGTTCAAATGTTATACCTCTTTGTCACCAAAATTACATTTTACCCTCTAGCCCGTTTAGCTCTAATGGACAGAAAGGCTTGGCAAAGCTAATTACATGCCCATTGTGCAAAAAGGTCGATGGGGAGCCGTTTCTACAAACGCATTTTTATAAAGTGCGGAAGTCTAACATTGTTTAAAATACATCATTAATGCGTACGTGACGTTATTGTCGGGAAAAGGATGTTGAAATTAGGATAATTCATACTGAATACATGTACAATCAAGTATGTTGCTTTTTGTTAACAATAAGTGACATTCCGCAGCATTCAATATTGAAACGAAGGTATCTACATTTCCCAAAATATGGCCAACGTCACAGGAAAAGGGACACTCGGACATATAAAAAGCGCTGACTCAGCTCTTTTTCAGCGCTATTTCTGTAGCATCTAGTCACGAAATGTACCCTTTGTACTCATTTTAAGATAGAATTGGTTATCTTCTTAGATTTCAAATAGTGAATCCCCTTATCCGCCGCCACGTCATTGACGTGAAAGCTGGTCTGGGGCTAAAGTTTTTGGTATGTCCGAGTGCCCCTTTTCCGTTCAAAAGTATTTACTTCTTTTATCTCGCATATTAAGCATGTTCCTTAGATCCTTTCACTGTGAAAGAGTTTAGATATTTGTAAACCTTGAGTAAAACAAATATGAATTCTGTTCCGTATAATGCCATATTTGCCGTTGTTGTTTGTTTCATAATTAATGTAATTGAATGAAAAATGCTTCTATCGGACTTCATATTCCCATTCATAATCTGAATATTGTAAGAAGAAGAAGAATATTGTATATTTCCATCGAAAACCTACATTTGAAATGACAAACCGAAATACATGTATAACATACACTGATAATTAAAATCTCAAGTCTTAATTGTGAAATTAAAATGCAATCGATGTTGACGTATTAGTTATATTAACCACTTATTCTAGATGAACAAAGTTGGATGAATTATTGAAGAACGTAGATTTTAAGATTTAAATTTTATACATTTAGATTTTGACATACGCGGAAAAACCACGTATATAACTATGACGGGATGTTTCGTGTTGTAAAAATGCTACGAATCAAAACTATTTGATATACGTGTATGTGTTTGATAACGAAAGTACTCTTATCACTTAAGTCGAATATATATCCCGTATGAGTTTATGTATTTTGCAAATCACTTATTCTTGTTGAGGAAAGATCTGATAAAACATGAAAAGAGTATAAGGTGATTCAAAATAACTACATCGGTCTTCAGATTTCGGACTGATCATCAGTGATTGCATCGTATTCTAACAAACACCAGAAAGTAACACTTTTGAATATAATGGCATACTGCTTTTTTATTAGTAATCAGATAATTGTAGCGCCAATCACTCAATACCACCTTTATCGAACTGATGTGTACTCCGATTCCACATCTGTTCTGCATGTTCAGTGATATAAACCGGAACATTGGATGAATAATAATGGAGTATTTACGTGGTTATCAAAATTGATTTGTGAGTGTGCTGACAAAGGACCTGTTTTTGTGCTGTTCGGGTGATTGTTTGTTTTGTATTTGGAGTGTCCTACAAGACCTCTGTCTGTACTTTTATGTATTGTATGTGTAGAGCAGATATATGAATTTAAAACATGTGTTCTCATTGAGTTTACAGTTTCGAACTTGAAACGGTAAAAACTCTGTAAAATGACCTTAACGTATATTATCCAAGTCATGAAAAGACCTGAATGTAAGCTAATGCATTCGGCCGTTATCCGGGAATCCCCGACAAAAACCAAGACAGACTTAATAAACTGACAACATAAAAGCACTTGAAGCCATATCTGTTTTTTACTTTTGTCAAATAATTACATTTCTTTATTCATATGATACCATTTACACATGGTTAACTAAGTTTATTCGCCAACATAGCGTGGTACATGAGTTGTTATATACGAATCATCTAACACTAATTTGCTTTGAAATGCAAATGCACCTCTATTCTGATACATACGGCGCAACACAGTGCAGTGTACTTGGAGATTGAACACAGTTATATTTCAATGCTTTATTGTTTAACGATACGTTTGATATCGGATGTGTCGTTTGATGTATTTATTTTGTTATATTTGCAAGTAAGGAACATATTTCCTCATTGTTTTCGGACATAAACAACTCATTATATAATTCGTACATGTTTTAGTTTGATTAAGATTTATACAACCCGCTTTTCTAATGACAATGTGAATTAACGAATAAGCTAGGGGTACTATTCATTTCAATAAATGTGTCGTCATAATTATGATTTGCAATAATCTATCAATGTTACTATGTCTCTTTGTAAGATATAGCTGCTTGTGATTGAACAGAATATACTGGAAAATTTGGAAATCGCTTTTTATTGTTAAAATACCGCATACACATTATTTGTAAATACAGTAACTGTAGAAAGTGTTCTATACTGCGATAGACTATCAAATTCTCACATTCTTCAAATAAATAAAAATGACATATTCTTGTTGCTGAAGCTTTCATCCTTTCCAGATGAGTATCGCCTTGGTATAAACTATAACAATATTGCATAGTTTAAAACATAGCCTTTAGATGTCGAATATACGTGTGAAATGGTTCCGTTCTACACTAAAATGAATTTGGTCCAGTACAGGGTAACATTAAATTCAATCATTATAACAGATTGTATTCGGATCGATACACAGACTACTTTATGTCAGTTTTATTCCGTTACCCAGGCACGTAGACATTACCTTTCTATATTAAGATCTGCTCAGCTACAAATCGTCGGGGTCGTTCTCAAAGGACGCAAGTGTCATTTTTACAAAATACACTTGGGTCTTTTTGGAAAGAAACCGACGAAATGGTATTAATATTCTGTACGCATTTCAATTTTGTTGAGATTGTCTCGTTAACGGTCACACTCGAATTAATCCAATTTTCGAGACACCGATGATTAACCCTTTATTCGTCAACTTTGAAAATACGTCTGTCACTAGCTAAAACTATCAATTGTGATAAATCAAAAAGTAGTTTCAGTCAGATAACGAGTTGTCCGTGCCTAATACTGTGACACAAATAGTTAAGTCCCTGATGGTAATCCAAATTGGAAATAAGTTAACAAATTAACAAATGATTGTTTCTGTGGTTAAAGTTACCAACCACAGCGGAGTGTTTTATTTTGCAATACGTAAATAAATATGCTTTAAATAACCATTGCACTATAATAAGGTCATGTAAATTTAGAATAGTCTTAGACTATCCACTGATATCGTAAACCAAAATATGTGAAACGTTATTAAATTCTGACTGACAGCTAAAATGTATGTAAATCAATTGATTTGTGAACTATCCGTACATCATCATATTTAATTTATTTACATGTCTAGATAGACACCACTTTTCTTTCGCTATTAATGTAGTGTCAATAATGTGAAGATTAAATTTGCCAGGCAGGCTGATTTCAACTGCAAACGGTGATATAAGTAAATTAGATGCGTGGTACCACTATTTATGTTAATATTACAAATACGCTGTATTGTATACGAATATCTTTGATCAGGTACTGGAAACATTTTTTTATAGTATTGATAACTTTATGAACCCATACGGAATAGGTATGCATTAAACCGCACGTGTAAAATATTATATTTTTACAAGTGTTCGGATGATCTTTTCGTAAATTCTGGTCGATTTTCCGCTACATTTAAAAATAAAAATAAAAACAATTTAGCATTATCTTTTTTCAAATATGTCGGTGTTAATGAGCCTAAATAAATATATGTTGATGTTATTACTTGTGGCAGGAACTGCAAATTCACTCTCCGTGATTCATTGTAGTTTTCGCAACAATTTGTTTATTCCTTTCCTTAACATAATATATTTGAGCGCCGCTGTGCGATTTCGAACCATAGGGACTTTCAAACAGTGTAGATCAAGACCAGATGCTACGTCTGTGACGTGGCATCTGATTTTTGTCTTCACTGTATGAAACTAACCAAAAATATTTTGTTCTGTACCATTCTGACTTGATTTTTGCATAGCTACATACACAATTTTTAACATTCCATCTGGTAAAGAGAGTGGAGAATTAGCCTATATTTTAAATATTCGTCTGCTACAGAGGCGTCAAAAGACGTTTCTGTGAAGGAAGTGGTTATAAATAACACCAGTTTAACTCGTCAGCCTTTCGGGCACATATATTTAACCTTTAGTAAGACAACATATAATTTCACGTTCGTTTATGATGTACTAAAATGTATTTACTCTAAATCCTCTGATAGCATGAGAATATATGTAATCATATGACAATGTGCACGGTTGGTTTATCAAAGCGTGACAACGTACATGTATGTCCAATCTTTCGACAAATCGGCATACTCGTGGATATAGAAAACAACCGGTGTGTGGTATTTTATATCTTCACTTTGCCAAATCTGCAGCTACGTGCTATCTGACAAATATCGATTGATATTTTCTATACCACGCACATACCAATTTGCCATGGTATAACGTGATTTTAGCAAACAAACGTCGATATGAAAACTATGTTCAACTTGAAAGGACAAATCTGTACCGCTTTAGACAAACATCAGACTGCGTTTGAATGTCGGGCCTCTGATTCAAATGATTAATACCAATATAAGGAAAACAATCAGCGATATTTTACCTCACCTATGGATTATGAGTTGCATTGCAACTGTATTGTTTGTGGCAGCTTTATTGTTTGTTTATAGTTTTTGACGTACATTGAATGGCTTCTTCACAGTTACTCTGACTACAGATAAATTATTGAGTACAGTAGTGATTGGTGGATCCAGATATTTGATTGCATTTAATAGGTCTATGTTTTACATATTTTTTACAACTGTTTTGCCATTATAAGTGTTGTGAGGAAGTCGGACAGGTTAGAATATTAGGTTTAGAATAGGACACGTGTGAGGTTGGGCGCCACTAAAACGGTTTAACCCCCCAGTAGAAATTCTGCTGCTGACTGTTCCAAGGCAGTACTCCTATTTTCACCCCTACCTTATGTCTGTTATATGTGTCTTTGTGTGTCTTCCATGTTTGTATTTGTAATTGTATGGGGGAGTATATGTAAAATGATTCCTAACTCATTTTGATCTACACCATATTTGTTTATGTAAAGACAGCTTATCTTAAAAATTTCTTTTTAGTTTTACCTACTATTTAACTTCTCTTCTTCGCAAAAACTTGAACCAGTGGGATTTTGATGTCGGTGTGGTAATTGATTTAGTGCTTTATCAATTACAGTTTTTTTTATATTCTGGCATCAACTTATTGTTTGATCTATAATTTTCCTTCTTTCCGCCTACAGTTGATTATTGTAATGTCGGTGTAGAAGTGACATTTTGCTAGTTTAACGAATTGTCCATTACATTCTTATGATTTAGGGCTATCATTTATGTGCTTCAAACAGGTAAAGACTCTTCTTCGCCGATCTATATAGTTTTCCCATTCTCCGCGAAAATTTGGACTAGTATGATTGTAATGTCGGTGTAGAAGTAGCATTTTGCTGTTTTTGCGACTTATAAAATACATTCTTACGACTATTCAACATAATCACTTATGTGAGCCAATGTTTTTTATATATTCAGGCATAAACTTCATTTTGATTTATAGTTTTTCCACCGATATTTGTACTAGTTTGATTGTAATGTCGGTGTAGAAGTAGCAATTGGCTGTTTTAACGACGTGTACATTACATTCCTACGACTATTTAGCTAATCATTCATTTGCTCCCACCGGATAAGTTAGCTTTTTAGATATGGAGCTTGTAAGGTGTATTTTACATAGCTTGCATGATCTATTTTCTACTTTTATTTTGTGATAAAGCAAATAAATGCTATGCCACACTCATTAAGTTTGAGCTTAAGATTCAATACAAGTCAGGCAGTCAGAATTACCATTTCACTTCATCAGATCTAATCAATATGTTTTATACTGTTATCTGAAGTATAATTATTGTTACATGATGAATGACATTGTCAGTCATCACCATTTGTACGAAACACACCGAGAAATATTTGTTTGGTAACGCTCAGTATGGGCTATTATATCAACGTACGCCATCAAAACACTCGGTAACCTAGTATTGATTTAACCACTTAGTACATGGAACTCAACAAAAGATTAATTATCATCTGCCTACGCTAGGTGTATGGACAGGATGATCTACCATTCGCGTAGAGCTTTCCTGAAAATGATTATCTCTGTAAATATCAATTCTGTCTGGATAGTCTATTTCCCTGAATATCGGATTTGAATGTTTCTTAGTGCCATTCATAATAAACCCGGCGTATTATTGTTGAACCTCTATTGCAGACAAATTAAGTCATGTCGGTTGTGGTTCGAATGCGTTTAGAACTGCATAAAGCTCCAAATTAAACAAAGTGACAATAGTGTGCTTAAACAAATGCGTATGTATCATCATGGCAGGAAGAAATAACGTCCAAACATTGAAAAAGAGGATCTATTTTATTGAAAATTTAAAATAAACAAAAAACATACAGGGTTTTATATGTTGATACTGGTTACGATTGAGATTTCTATTCCCCCGTCTTTGCATAATCGTTTGCATAATCGTGTGTGAGGAAATTGTTTCAGTTTTTAAGGACGACCTTATTTTTGGAGACGATATATCAGTCATCTCGTGACGGATTTTTTCGACATCGTTGACTGAGAAATTAATTATTATTCGGATCAGACTAAGAGTTTTTAGTACTTAAGACTTGCTTTCTAAATATTCAATATGTATGCCTATCCTTAACATTGTAAAATGGATCAGGTACAAATATATATCATATTCATCATTCGAACATTGACGAAATTAGTATAATTTATAATAGTATAATTGTGATGTCGGTGTGGAAGTAGCATTTTGCTCTCCACGGGTTAGGTTAGTTTTAAGATGTGGATCTTGTAAGGTGTATTTGACATTATCTATTTTCTACTTTTGTTTCATAAACGGGCATTATCGAATAATTGAATTGTTTATGTTTACTTGGAATGTATACTTCTAATTGAGAGCTACTGTACGGTTTCCGGCCATTAGATGTTTTAAACAAAATTCGCTAGTATTAGTTGTTATGTCGCCATAATGCATATGAATACGTCACTACTTGATACAAATTGCCTTATGTGATAAAGGATAAGCAATATTGGCTATGTTGGGCAGAAAATAGTGCAGACCAATATAAGACTCGATACGTTTAGTTAAAGCCGAACCTGATCTGTGTATACACTGTTTGCAAAACCTTAAGGTTGGCAATCGTACAGCGAGCGGTGCTACTGATTTTTAATGCTGACTGTGTGAAAGTAAAAAATCACAAGATGCAAATCTCATTCATGTAAGAAGGTGAATTTGAAATTATAATGCAATCTATATATATCCTGTAACCTGATTGGCCAATGTTGCAAACTTTGCGACCTATAAATATCGTATTGTATGTTACAAATTCAGTTGGCGAATCTACGCATGTGTATTAGTGGAAATGTGTTAACATGCGTGAACTAACCGACATGTTCGACGTACAGTTTGACTGTTAAGAACTAATGACAACATTTCAGCAGTCCAAAACCACAAACAAGCGTCATTCCATCTTAATCGGTCCGTACTTATTATCAGCCCCCAAACGGCTGTCATTTATACTTTGCCGATGTAAACGGAACAAAATCAGTTGAGAACGTTGCAATTTCAGGATAATTTAAGCTGTTCACTTAATCTATGCACTGCCTGCGTGTGGGTGTGTCTGATTTGTTTATGTTATTGCAATGTTGTATTTCGAATGGATAAAACGACACGTCGTTGGAACCTTAGTTGAAATATTTGATTGGGATGACATTGTAAAAGATTTTAAACTTATGTGGTTGTGGGCACTGTTTGCTTGAGCTTGGTATTATATGAAACGCATATCTAGACAATACATCACTTATGACGACGCGGCTGGCTCGATTAGACTACGGTCATTTTTGATGTGAGAATCGAGAGCCTGGCCACATTTTTCGGTCCGCTGAAAAACAGTGTAGCTGACCAAACTTCGAAGTTCAATAATTGTTGCATTAAATAAATCATAGAGTTAACCATACAGTAGTTTAAACATCTCCGACGTATATCTGGTTTTTAACGGTCTTAACTTTTTGCAAAGACCCGCTTTCGACGTCGCCTTTAAATATAATGCGACCGTAAAAAACGATATCGGTCGAAAATCATCAATTTACGATAGGATTAACCCTTTGTTTAATGACCGGCGTGGTCGAATTTCAGAATGATGAAGGTCTGCACAAAAATGCTGTCAGGCAGTTGGTTGGTAAATAGGGATATAATATATGTATATCGTACATGCACAATTTCCAAACCCTATTTGTCCTGTGGAATGCCATTTTGAATGAATATAAAGGAGAAAGACTAATATGTTGTGTTATACACTGTGGGGAATACAGCACCTTTATCTGCTACAAGGGCATATAACACAGGCGTTTTCCGTTTGCTTATACTCTCGACTTATTGTTTTTCATCTTTGTCTGACTTATGTTAAAAGTAGAAAATAGATAATGCAAGCTATGTCAAATACACCTTACAAGATCCACATCTTAAATCTAACTTACCCTGTGGGAGCACATAAATGATTACGCTAAATAGTTGTAGGAATGTAACGTACAAGTCAATTAACAGCGAAATGCTACTCCCACACCGACATTACAATCATAACAGTTCAAATATCAGCGAGAAAAAAATATGAATAAAAATATAGTTATTGTCTGAATATATAATCAAAGTATTGAAAAGCACTGTAGGTCTGGGGCTTGAATTGGATAGTTTAAGTGCATGGCTTTATTACATCATGCAATACGTTTGCATGCACACATATAAACTCCAAAAACCTCATTGATATTATAAACTTACATTTTGAAATAATTGTAATGTATCACAGATTCACAGAGCATCTTTACTTACATATTTGAGAATAC
>JAULCE010348506.1:0-10344 GCA_032359355.1 Macoma nasuta | reverse complement strand
TGTATTCATGTATTTACCAGTACTGCATTCCTTGTGTAATAAAATGGTTGTAAAGAACTCGGAACTCTTGATGTTGGCATTTACCCCCGACTCAGGGTCGTTACAATTGAGCCCCCAGTGAGGAAAACGAGGAATGTCAGGAAGGCTAGGTAGACGACCAGGACCGTTAAATGGACAACGAATAGAGGAACAACACCCAATGGAAGACGTTTTGGACCAGACGAATGAGGGAACATCACAAGTACGAGAACATGCCGGAAAATCTATAATGGTGGTTTGAGCCACATGGACCAGGGAGGAGCAACAGAGCATTTCAGGAACCAGAGTAATCCACACCAGAGTGAACTTTTAAGTGACAATCATCAAGTGAAATTTAATAATAGTGAACAATGACAGTACAGTACCCTATGTGAAAGACAGTAATTTAACCCCTAGCAGCCCTTACTTTGGTTGGTGAGTGAGTTATATTTTTCAGTTTCCATCATAGCTCAGTTATATTTTCTAAAAATTGAAAGATTTTCTTTGTTAAAAGACAGAAATGAGAAGTTTATTTGGTTAGTTATTTAGTACAACTTTAAACTGAGTCTCTGGTCGGAACTGCATATAAGAATGATGAAAATTGTAAAGTAAGAGAGCTGTCACATCTCACTTAACAATAATTCACTGGTGAAGGTTTGCATAATTAAGAAAATTATGTTAAATTAATTTTGCAATTGGTGAAGGCACTATTTATCTTTTTCTTAAATACCTAGACAAGTAATTATTTCACTTACCATTTGGGACAGTCAAAATCTTTCAATATCTTCAATCTTTCAGATGGTTGGTTTCCATCTTTTCAGTGGTTTTGAAGTCTGATTGCTAGTTTTTCTTCATTGGTTTGATTTTCGCCTGTCGGCCATTTTTGTTTTTGGATCAGTCATTTTGGAAAGCATTCTTTCAAAGGGATCAGACATTTAGAAATCATTTTATTTCAGGTAGCCAGTGCAGCATACCCGTTTTATTTCAGCATCACAGTTGTTTTCTTTCAGCTCTCAGCTTACCAGAGTACACACATTATCCTAAAACCTTTAAAAAATTGAAATTTGTCATTTTCAGATCATTTGTAATCAGTAGTAGTAGTAGTAACAACATCAGCATCAAAGTTGTTTTGTGAGACAATCCTTTTTGTTCTACATTCTACAAAGCTAGTAGTGGCATTGGAGTCTACATTCAAATTGCTTTTCATTGGTAATAGACTAGCTTATTGAATAAGTAGTAGTAGTATCAGCATCAGTTGCTGTTGTAAAAAAAAAAAAAAATCTTCTTGAAGCTTGAATTGTATTGGTGGAATAGCATTTTGGTCTCTTAAGGACTAATGTAGTGGAATTGCTAGGATTTGGTTCTGAATTTTAGTCATTTGGAATTTCATTATTTAGACAATTGTCACAGCCCACATTTCCAGTTTAGTCATTTTGATAACTTAGTTTTGAGGTGTTTATTCGCCAAATCTACACATTAGATTTTTGTTTTCAGATCATTTGCTTGAAAGCATCGAGTCGAAATAGATGCAGAATTGTTTTCTTATTTCAGATATTGTGGTTCATCATACAGAATTATAATATTGTTATTTTGTCCATTAATTTTCAGCAGTTTGAATAATTAAGATTCACGTCTTTGTAACTTAGGCATACTTGTCGCAAATATAAACTGAAATTTGCATAGCATTGAGAGACACTTGAAGTTTTGCGTGAACTTTGAAATTACTTCGCGTCGCTTTAGATATCACACTTGGTCAGCCACGGATATCGATAGTTTGGATATCATAGATCAGTACGTTCTGTTGAATCATTGATATCAGATAATTGGATATCAGCTTCAGATATCAACTTTAGATATCAATTTGGATATCAGCTACAGATATCAACTTTAAAATATCTCTTATAGATATCAGCTCTGAGAAATCACATTGATTATTTAGATATCAATTTGGATATCAACTTGATATCACAGATATCAGATTTGAGAATTACTTTTGGATATCAGACTGACTTAAGATATCACTTTAGATATCAGATTTACCAAAGTTTATACCTTGGGTACCAAGTTTACTTAAGACTTAAGATATTACTTTAGATATCAGATTTACAAAAAATTATAACTTGGATATCAAGTTTACTTAAGATTTCACTTGAGATGTCTGGTTTACTTTAGATATAACTAGAATGGTAGGGTGATTAGAAATATAGATCGAGATATCAGATTCTGCTTAGTTTAGTTCTCCATAGATATCAAAGATATCAAGTGATAACTTTGATAGATATTAGAGATCATTGCGATATAGTTGGAGATTGAAGTGGCTGTTGTGATCATCGGTATTTTTCATACAGTTTTTGGATTAGAAGACAGAAGTCATCTTCATTGGTTGAAATGAGGTAAGATTTCTCATTTATCGCCAGGGATAATAGTGATATAGTGAACAGATGCCTGAATCAAGAAATGATTTACTGGATAGAGCTACTTTGTACCTGAAATAGTACAAATTCGTCTGCGTCTGATGTGGATCCATTTGCCTGTTCAAGGATTTTGTCAATCCTCTTTGTCGTTGGTGTTCAGATTTTAGTCTGATTGATATAAAGGCGGTAGAATTTCTACTAGTTACAAATAACAGCTTATGATTGTTTGCTGGACTAAGTTTGGATCTGAAACGGAAATGCAATACATGTGCGCCTTTATTTTGTGATTATTTTTTTCAGGTGATCATTGTAATTGTTGAATTAAATATTATTTTCACTGTATTATAGTTTGTATTCTCTTGCATACTGACATACATTGTGTCGGTATTTATAGTGAAATACAGTGATATAGTGTGATATGAATAGTGAAACACAGTGAAGGGTGTGATATAAATAGTGAAACACAGTGACATGGTGTGAGATAGTGATATACCGCAACAGAGTGATTTATGAAGTGAGTTGTGATAAAGTGACACTTAGATAGCTTAAATAGCTGAATACTTCATACTATCGCTTGGTGTTAAGTGAAATAAGTCAAAACATATTTACTTATCATGAGATGTGATGGTGACAACATAAGATTTGTCTTGAACAATAGCTTGATCTACAGATGATCAGTGATAAAGGGATATAGAACTTATTAGAAGTGCAGATAGTGTGATCTCTAGTGCGGATTTTGTTCAAGAGACAGTGACTTGAAAAGTGTATTGATAGTGAACTTAAGTCAAGTACATTGACAGTGATTATAAGTCTGCAGTGTATCCATAGTGAGCAGACGGCAAGAGACAATAGTGATTGAGTTGAAAGACGTGATTTAAGTATTTGGTGACAAGTTACATAACGGACTGACTGACATTCTTGTTACCAGTTGGGAAAACTTAATCATTGACTTAAGAGTTTGAAGACTTGATAGTGTCTTAGAGAAGTGAAGACGAGTAAATAGTGAAAGCTAGTAGTGTTGTAGTATAATAAACATTGTAAGTGAAATCCAGACAAGAGCATCTGGAAGACTACATTTACTTTTACTAACAATTGGTGCAGTCACTACGAGTTGAAAGCTTAAATCATGGCTGACGAGGAAACGAAGTTGGTAGAGTATCTCAAAGCTCTTGGTGTACCGCCAATGAAAGATTTGGAAGAATTTAAGAAGTACATGACTATGTTCGGCACAAAGCCAACAGTTCCAGACCCGTCAAGTCCTGTAGACCCAGTTACAAAGGTCAAGACACAGTTTCATACTCCACGAATATCCATATTCTTTGGAGAAGAAGGAAAAGGAGAAGTCTCCTATCAGACTTGGGCATATGAAGTCAAATGCTTGCAGATAGAAAAGACTTACTCAGATGAAGTGATGTTGCAGTCTATACGTCGGTCACTGAGGGGTCATGCAGCAGACCAGCTTAGATATATCGGAGTTAAACCAACCATTGACAGTATACTGGATAACTTTGAAAGTACTTATGGTTTGGTCGAGACATCCGAGTCTATTCTAAAAAAGTTTTATGCTTGCAAACAGAATAAAGATGAATCTGTTCTGGACTATTGCTTTAGAATAGAAGCCATATATGCTCAAGCTATAGAGATGAAGGCTCTTACTGAGGTTGGTGATATACTGAAACGTGTTTTCTACCGAGGATTAACACCACAGCTCAAACATCTTTCAGCCTTTAAATTTGAGACTGTTTCAAATTATAAAGACTTCAAAAAGGAAGTTAGACAAATAGACAATGAATTGGATGAAGACAAAGCTAGGAGTAGTTCAAATGAAGATTTCAAAACAAAATGCCATTCTGTGAGCAAAAAAGAGGAAAAAGCAGAGAAATCTAAATTAGATCAGCAGTTTGGAGAAATGACTTCTATGTTAGAGAAACTAAACACAAGGATGGAACAAATAGAAAAAAATCAAGAACAAAGTTCTTATTGTAATCAACAAGTTTTCAATGCACAACAAACATCACAACAGTCACCTATGTATCAACAGATACCTCCACAGCATAATCAACAGCAATCATACAATACAGTTCATCACGACACACAGTACAATCAACCTCAGCAACCAGAAGGATATGATTATCAACATTCATATACCTATAGGCCTGTAGGATGGAGAGGACCGAAGCACTTCAGAGGTCCAAGAAGTGACAGACCCAGAGGTCGTGGACCATTTAGGGGTCAAGGACGTGGAGACACATTTTATAGAACACAGAGACCAATCGCAGGAACTACATTTCAACCAGAATGTTATGCATGCCACCAAAGAGGTCACTTTGCCAGAGACTGCACATTAAACAAGTGAGTGCTCGTATCACGGGTCAGAATATGAGCACGGACAAGAAGATAGACCCAAAACTTGTAGGAGAAACCAGTGAAGTAGAAATTAAGATAGACAATATATCTACAACAGCATTATGTGACACAGGTTCATGTGTGTCGACGTGCTCTCAGAAATATTTTGAAGATAATTTTCCTAGTAAAGAACTTAAACCTTTAGAAAGAATTTTGAACATAGAATGTGCAGATGGGAGTCCACTACCTTACAAAGGATACATTGAAGTAGAACTTGATGCTGTTGGCATCCCGAAGTCAAAACAACAGACTTGCCTGTTCCTAGTAGTACCTGACACGGATTACAACAAATCCACACCATTTCTTTTAGGAACAAACATCTTGAATGAATTGATGGAAGATTGTAAGAAACAGCATGGAATTCAATTTTTACAAAGAGCAAGACTATATACGCCTTGGTTTACAGCATTTAGATGCATGACTTTGCAAGCAAGGGAATTAAAGAAAAATAAAAACAAAATAGCCACAATTCGAAATGCAGAAACTCACAGAATTCAAATTGGACCAAATCAATCCATAAATATCAGATGTGTGACGGATAAGGAAATGTATCATCAGCCAACTTGCGCATTAATCACAGATACAGAAGACTCTGCATTACCACACTTTATTGATATCACACCAGCAGTGGTTCATTATGATAACATAAATAAGAAAGAGATCTTTGTTAACTTGTCAAATTTAACTACAAATACTGTAAATATTGCACCAAGGGCCATAATTGCAGAACTCCAGCCAGTCACAGTAGATGAGGATGTATACAGGGAAATAGAGACGCAACAAGAATATGATGTTTTAAAGGATATTCATATAGGAGAGGATATGTCAAAGGAACAAGAAGAACAACTTAGAGATTTATTGAAGAGTTATGGAGATATTTTTTCAACAGGGGACACAGATATTGGCCAATGCAATCTATTCAAACATAGAATTGAGCTTAGCAATAGTACACCATTTAAACAACGTCATCGACGTATACCACCAGGCATGGTAGAAGAGGTTCGAAAACACTTAGAACAATTAATGGCAGGGGGAATCATTAGAAAATCCAAATCACCATGGGCATCAAACATCGTATTAGTGAGAAAGAAAAACGGAAAACTACGAATGTGTGTTGACTACAGGATGCTTAACAACCGTACAATAAAAGACGCATATGCACTACCAAGAGTAGAGGATGTTTTTGACTGTTTACATGGTGCTAAAATATTTTCAACAATTGATATGAAAAGTGGATACCACCAAGTAGAAATGGAGGAGGAACACAAAGAAAGAACAGCATTCACCGTAGGCCCATTAGGATTTTATGAATTCAATAAAATGCCATTTGGTTTGTCGAACAGTCCTGCCACATATCAGCGTTTAATGGAAGAATGTCTGGGCGATTATAACATGAAAATATGCGTAATTTATCTAGATGATCTCATTATATTTAGTGACACCTTCGAACAACATCTGGAGAGACTTCACTTGATTTTAACTAGACTTAGGGAATGTGGAATTAAATTATCCCCAGAGAAATGTTTTTTTCTTCAGAGAAAAGTGAAATTTCTAGGTCATGTTGTCGGTGAACACGGCATTGAAACAGACCCTGCAAAACTGGAAAAGATAAAGAATTATCCGAGGCCCAAAAACCCAGATGAGCTGAGATCGTTTCTCGCCTTCTGTGGGTATTATCGGAAATTTGTGAAAAAATTTGCCAAATTAGTTCGACCCTTAGCAGATATATTACCACCTACATCATCAAAGAAAAGAGGTAAAATGAAGCAAGAACCAACAAATTGGAAATGGGAGGAGATACACCAGGAAACATTTGAGGAGCTTAAGGAAATGCTTACAAGCCCACCAGTGTTGGCGTATCCAAATTTTGACTTGCCATTTGAATTGCACACTGATGCAAGTATCCATGGCCTTGGAGCCGTATTATACCAAAAGCAAGAATGCAAAAATAAAGTAGTTGCATACGCAAGTCGTAGCCTTACCAAATCAGAAAAAAACTACAGTGCTTTCAAATTAGAGTTTTTAGCTCTAAAATGGGCAGTCACTGAGAAGTTCTCAGACTATCTGTTAGGAAATAAGTTCATGGTATATACGGACAACAACCCGCTTACTCACATTCTGACATCGGCTAAGCTTGAGGCAACAGGACAAAGATGGGTAGCAGCCCTTAGCGATTACAACTTTGACCTCAAGTATAGACCTGGAGTGAAGAATGTAGACGCTGACACTTTGTCAAGATATCCTGATATAGCAGCAAATGAGCTAATTGAGAACAAGACCATCAAAGCTATTTGTAATACTATTCATACTACAGCAATGATAGAGGTTTTACCTATTAAGAATGTTAATATAGTAGAGTCTACTGATAGCCCAGGACAAACAATGGCACAGATAGAACTTCGGGAAATTCGAAAACAACAAAGAGAAGACTCGGTCATAGGAATTTGGCACAGAGCTGCAATGGATAAACAACTACCAAAGAAGCATTTAATTTCAGGAGATTCTAAACACCAAACAATGAAACGAAACTTCAACAGTTTTCATATGATAAGAGGCATATTATACCGGAAAGTTCAAGACAACGGGAAAGAGTTCAATCAGTTGGTTTTGCCAAGTATATATAGGAATCAAGTTTTACAGGGATTACACAATGATGTTGGTCACCCAGGGAAGGATAGGACAGGATCATTAGTACGTGAACGTTTTTATTGGCCGGGTTACATAAGCGATGTTGAAAAATGGGTGCAACAATGTGGCAGATGTCTGCGTAGGAAATCCAATACTTTAAAAGCACCAATGGTTAGCATTCACTCAAGCTATCCACTTGAAAGAGTTTGCATGGACTTCCTTACGGTTGATCCATGTCAGGGCAATATAGAAAATATACTTGTAATTACGGATCATTACACAAAGTATTCTGTCGCAGTGCCAACAAGAAATCAAACGGCTAAAACAACAGCTGAAGCTCTTTTGAATAATTTTTTCCTTCATTATGGGATTCCAACAAATCTTCATTCAGACCAAGGTAGAAATTTTGAATCTGATTTAATGAAAGAGTTATGCAAATTAATGGAAATACAAAAGACAAGAACAACAATATATCATCCCATGTGTAATGGGCAGACGGAACGCTACAACCGAACTTTACTAGATATGTTGGGTACTTTGGAGCCAGAAAAGAAGAGAAACTGGAAAAAATATCTACCAACTTTAGTATATGCATACAATGCCACAAAACATGAATCTACAGGATATACACCCTTTGAATTGATGTTTGGACGAAAACCTAGGTTGCCAATAGACTCTGTTTTTCAAATAGACAATACAGATGTTATAACTTCTGACTATGTCAAAGCGTTGAAAGAAAGGTTAGAAACTTCACATGCCATTGCGAATAAGACGCTTAAAAAAGCCAAAGATAAGCAGAAATGTCAGTTTGACAAAAAGGCAAAGGCTACACAGATAAAAGAGGGAGATACAGTTTTAGTCAAGATTTTAGCGTATGAAGGAAAGCACAAAATCGCAGATAAATTTGAAGAAGACACATACAAAGTGGTGAGCCAACCTCATAAAGACATTCCAGTGTACATTGTAAAAACAGCCTTAGGAAAAGAAAGAAGACTCCATAGGAATCATTTGCTTCCAATAGAAGTGTCAGATGAAGTGGAGGATAATGTTGAGGCTATAGAAAGACAGGTGACTAGGCCCATTCCTAAACCTAGAACTGTCAAGAACAAGAGAGTCGAGCAGAAAGTAGATGAGTCAGTTATTACAGGAAAAAATACTACCATAGAAGAGGATAGTGAAGATAGTGAATTTGATTATGTATTTTCATATTCAGGTGATTCAGAGAGACCGGCCGGTCGACTTGAAGGTACAGAAGAAACGGAGAGAAAATCAGAAGAGATTCATATACCTGAAACGCATTCTGCTGAAGCAGTTGTGGAAGAAGCAGGAACAGATGAATCAGAGACAGTTGAGGCTACAGAAGTAGAAGATGACGGTAGTAATGAAGAGGAAAGTGGTACAACTGAGGAACCTCAAGATCCGTTGCAACAAAGGGACAGAGGTGCAGAGCCACCAGAAGAGCCACCACCACCCCAACCACCTCCAAGGAGATCTTTACGAAAAAGAAGGACGCCAGATTGGCATAAAGATTACATTGTAAATAAACAACAAACTTTAGATGACAGGGATCAGTTGGATGGCAGCTCCCAGAGTGAACAATTGAAAGAGTTGTTACGGGAACAAGCAGCATTTACTGTAAAATTAATGTCTACTGTGCTGAATTGATTTGTGAATTGTTTTATCTTAACGTATTGTTTTATCAGTTATCATTGTGTTGCATTAAGATATACAACAAATCTATGTGGAATTGTCTGCATGTTAATTGACCTTGATATATTGTGCATGGTAATAGTATCATTGCAGTATTTTGTGGAAGTTATATTGCCTTCTTAAAGTTAGGCTTTAGGCGATATTTAGGTTTGCACAAGAAACGACATCCTACGTTCTGATCTAATGCTGTGCAGGTTAAATTAGGTTATTTTGAAATATTTATCATAGAGATTCAAGTTGTGTAGCATCTTGCACTTTTACAAGGCTATTATATTGTTATAATGCAGAATTGAGTTCTATATTGTATTGTGATACAAAGTTTTAATAAAGTTGAACAAAAGTACAAGTGAATTTGTTTGTTTATATAGTCCTGTTTGTGGTTACATTGTTTGATGACAATGTTCACGTGGGGGAGGAGAAGAGCGAACAAACAAATATCACCATAATATTATTTCAACTTTAAGTGTTTTAGCCCATGTGGCAGAACTGTGCTTTAAAGGTTCTTGTTTCTTGGCAGGTGTATGAAGATACCTACTATTAGTATAAGCATAATCATATATTTCTCAGTATTCTTTTTCAGCATGCTGGTAGTAATATTATGGTTTGAGTATTAACAGTTTTATGTTGTTTTAGGTGATCCGACATTACAGGGAAAGCGTACAAGAATTTATGGATTTTTTGTGCTTTTTCATATGTTCATTGAACTATTATGTCGGTATTATATATGTTCTGAGTTGGTAACAGTGGTTTTTATGTTACGAAAAGGATTGTTTTGCCAGTTTGGTATTCTTGTTCCATTTCCTATTGGTATTTCTCATGGATTTGAGATTTGAAGTTTTGATCAGGGTTATGTTGGATTTGTGTGTACTTTTTGGATTTGTGTGTACTTTGGTTATAGTTGAGAAGTCGAGACGACTTTTTGGAAGAGGGGGAGTATGTGACTCGGTACAGTTGCGGTTCCGCCGCAACTGTCCGTGTTTCATTTGTATTCGGCTCAGGTTTTGCCCGTTTCATTAATTGTCATTTCCTGATTGCCGCGAAACTTCAGTCGGCAGAGCTATCACACACGAGACACATCTAAGCAGCGAAGCCAGCATTCTTGAACATACTTAGTGGTTGGGTGCAGCCGCTCATAGAGGTATTTATGCGTTCTTTCGTGCTGGTATTT
>JAULCE010348284.1:0-10347 GCA_032359355.1 Macoma nasuta | reverse complement strand
AGTGTGACAAAAATGTGAGTGCAAGCATGGTAATTCCCGCTATTGTTGGACTTCGAATGTCAAGCAGTAGTCATGCATACCTTTATTGTCAGAAAATAGCAAATGTATTGAATGACGCTGTAAAATCCAGACTCAGACAGTATGAAGAAGATGAAGCATTTATTCTTGCATAGAGTACACTGTATCAGTTAAACAAGTATATTAATTAATAGAGAGAAAGATACATATAATAGAATGATAAAGGTCAATATATAACTGTAAGTTTACAAATATTAATAAATGAGTTATTTAATTTCGAGCATTGCTTGTTATTATGTTATTCCTTACCACAAAAGAAACTTAAATTCTAAAAATAGCATATGATCAAAGGTGTGAAAGTAATTGTTAATTTAATTAATTACTTTTGTAAAGTAATTGGTAATTTAATGATTACTTTCAGAAAATATGAGTAATTTAATTGGTAATTTAATTGAAGAATTTGCAAAGTAATTGGTAATTTAATGATTACTTTATCAAGTAATTGACCCCATCCCTGGTCAGACCCATCCTTGAATATGCAAGCCCCGCCTGGGACCCGTACACACAGACCAACATCAACCAACTAGAAGCCGTTCAGCGCCGAGCTGCACGTTTTGTGAAGGGAGACTACCACACCACCAGTAGCACCACCCAGATGGTAGCCGACCTTGGATGGCAACCCCTAGCAGAACGTCGCTCCTACAACAAGCTGGTCTTGGTCTACAGGATATCCCATGGCCTTGTCGACATACCATCAGAAACTTTCTTCCACCCATCTGCCACCTACACAAATGGCCACAGCGTCCGCTACTTCCAGCCCTTCTGCCGTACCGACGTCTTCTTGCACTCCTTCTTCCCCTCCGCCATCAGACTGTGGAACCAGCTTCCTACGCAAGTCACCACAGTTGACAGTGTTGAGGCCTTCAAGAGGGGTCTGGTCGCATCGCGGTGGACAGAGAAAACCCAGTTTTAAACTTTTTAAACTTTTTATCCTGCACTGTAAATACACATGCGCGCCGTACACACAGCCTTGTACATACACCAAACGAACGACATTGCCCCAGAGTGGGACCTGTACGATTAAGGAAGAAGAAGATGTCATATAATAATGTCCATATTTTGTCCCAATAGGGAACGGTGAAAGGGTCAGAACTCACTGTATCATAGACATACATTTGCGACTGTATTAAATCAAAAATAAATAAAGGTGTTTTTAGGGTAACACAAATTCAGTACATAAGATTAATGAAATAGATGAAAATGGATATTGTCCTCGATTGTTTTTAAAGAAACAGATAGTGGGACCAGTTATAAACACAAACTTAACGTCGGTATCCCAGTACGGCAGTAGGATATATGCTATATACTAACAATTCAAGGCTTGTTCTCAAAAACCATACCTGCTTTTGAATTAAAACTAAACATAATTCAGAGGTAATTGCCTGCTCCAGAAAACAAACTCACAACTAGTCAAAAGCTGCAGTGAAAATAGCCAAATTATAAAATTTTTGTCACATTCTGGCAATAAACTGACATTATTTCTGGAAATAATGTTTTTTTTGGAGCAGATATCTATCTTATGACAACTTGACACACATCCTGAACTGGTTTAAAAGGAAAAATTGACAGTGCATGAGATAACTTGCATCCAGCTGCCATACAGTGTCTTTATGTGAAAATCAAGATTCGGCCTCAAGCCCAAGTCCAGAAATTGAAAACCGCTCTCTTACCTGCTTTATGTCAGACAAAGGCTATATAATGGACTATATATGGCTATATAAACTCACTCAGAATTTTCATATTGTATATCATGTCACATGGTTTATTTAAGATATTTAGAGCAATGTTTCAGTTTCAAATGATTTCATTAAATCAATAAGTCCCACTATGTAAATATAAAGTATTTACAAAATTTAATGATTCCTAAAACAAAATTATGAGTGTAGGACTCATGAATCATGATGCATCCTAGTTATTCACATTACATATAAAACTATAATTAGTTTGACAATATTAACCCAGTTTGAAGGAAATTTGGCAAAATGAAGTGGTATTGAAGTTGCAAAAGTTATAATGCCCACCTAAACCCCACAATTTGACAAACCTTAACAAATCTACTTTTTTCACACAAAAAAACTTGGAACCTGTCTAAAACACTCAAGTCTGGTCTTTATTCTACAATTTAATTAATTTAATCAATTTATCAATTATTCTACATTTTAATTAATTTAATCAATTTATCAAATATTACGATCAAACTCTTAATTTCCTTATCAATATTCCAATAAAATCTTATAATATTTTTTCCCTCTACTTTGAAATTTTTCTGAAATTTTTACAAGTCCGAAATCCTTCTTTGCCTAACTAGCTGCAAACGTTCTTTGTTTAACTGGCTGCAAAGTTTGTTCTTTGTCTAACTAGCTGCATACATTCGGCTGCAAAATACCCAGTCCCGTAGTAGACATAGAAGCATGGATTTACATGAGATTACAAGGACAATACATATTGGTGAGTGAAACTCCACACAATCCAAGTCACCAAATATCATAAATCGCTTGATCGGAATACTTCTATAATTGAAATAAATTTAATCAAATAATATTGTTTCGCAATAAATATTTAGCTAAAACAATCCATTGTTACTGAATACTTTCTGTCATTCGCACACAGTCGATATGACGCCGAACCCATAACCTTATAATATCGCGATAAACTATTTATATATGTACATCGAGATATGACAATGACACCATCATGAATATTGTTTAAAAAACTTTCCGCGATAAACTCGGGTACACACACAACAATATTTCAACGACTTCTTCTTCGGCTTCATGGTATATCAGTTCATGTATCAGCAAAATAATCAGAGTGTGAAAAAATTAGTGGACGTCCCCGGAAGTGAGGGTTTTTTGTGTGCGCATGCGCATAACGGCAAAGAACGATACCTCATCAAGGGAGATAACCTATTTTCGGGAAAGGCCTATAGGGGATTAATATTTTCAGCGAGTTTTTTCAGCGATATTTTTCAGCGAGTTTTTTCAGCGTTTTATACTGTCCCCTATATTCCCTTTACAAAGTTGTTTTGGGCGATTCTAGGTTATAGCAGATTCTTTTACAAAATCTAAATAGCCTTGTCTCTAGATAGTGTATCTGTCTTGTATTATCTAGTGAGTTTTTTGTTGATACTAGTGGGGTGAGGTAGATATCCTGTGCACCTGCCGGAAGCTATTAAATTAATTGTTTTAGTTCGTCGGGTAGTAATTAGTGTAATTGGAGGCTAAATTTTTGCAGATACCTTCCTTTTATTATTGTCAGGTTGCAGAAACACTGTTTTGGATATTAACTATCTATATTGTAGAACTAGGATGACAAATTGGAATAGACAGTTTAGGTCAGGGATTTTTATTTTCGAAAATGACATAGTCCTTAATACAAAATATAATCGAATCTATGCTGTAAGTCCCCAAACAAGCTCAATAAAAGTTGTTTTCGCGGTTTAGACTTGTTTTCGCGAAAACAAGTTCGCGGTTTAGTTATACCAGGTGGAGCCTGCATACGTAGGGGGCGGTGAAAATCAGCCATCCCGTCATTCGGAACTCCTCGGCAAAACTCGGTTTTTCACAGTTTTGGTCTCGGAGGTCGAACAGTAATACACACAGAATCTGTGGGTTGTTCGGCTTTCGCAATTGAAAGAGTGTGATGCGGCCAAGAAATAGTACCAAAAATGGCTGCGCCCATGATACATAAACAAAACGTCAATTCAGTTAGCAGTTTATGTTTTTTCTTCGTGACATTCCTTCCAACTGGTTCCTAAAAGGGCATATAAAGGTTGTTTCATTTGCTGATAGAGATTAAATAAGGTAAACCATTGCCTTTGCTATTTGCATTAGTAATAAAGACGTTATGTCGTCTTTTTTTCTGCAGCCTGCAGGATAACATTTTCGATAAGGTTTTGCAGTAACCAGTTTCGTCAGCCTTAGCTGTATTATTTTTGTACAATTCGCGCTAGTAACTAACATTATTCCGTTCACAATAATAGCGTCATTCCCATTCACCTTGGATCCTGATGTAACTTGGATCAAAGCTTGTAAAACCCAATTGTGTAACACTAACAGGATGATAAAAAATTGTGGGTCGATCATGGACCTCAGGTTGACGTGCTAATACTGAGCTACCGAGACACCCGATCGAGACATCACTAATGTTCCACCACAGCGGTTTACCTAAACCCGTACTGATAAAGAATTCCAATTTTTCTCTGAGATTGTCCTTAATCTCCCTCGAAATCTTGGGATGAACATGTCTGCCTTTTAAGTTTGGCGCGAAATGTAACAGGACTTACAAAAATGGTGTCCCCCATCGGGACTCAAACCCAGAGCATCTAGCTTACCGTGCCAACACTCTAACATTGAGCTACCGAGCCACCCGATCAGCGATCAGGATCTCAGTTATCTTATACCAGTTACCTGTACACTAGTCTCATTAATGCGCCGTCTAGGGATATTAAGAGTTATTTTGACAGGTGCTATCCCTTGACATAGGAAATTGCCAAAACCGAAAGTAGCTCAATTTTCACTGGGGTCGAGTTATTTCGACTACCTGTACACAACCTGTTACCGGTTCATTCCCACAATGTCTACTCCCACAATGTATACACTTTTGCAATGTGTCCCACAATGTCTACACTATTTTAGCACCCCAGTCCCATTATGTCTAAAACCTAAAAAAGGTGTCAGAAAGTTATTAAATAAAGTGTTATTACTCTTTATTTTGTATGACAGTCCTCTTCATAAAGGCTTTCTTTTCTAAAATGTGTTTACACATGTCTGTCTTTATTGTAACAATCAGTTAACCCCTTTATACATAATCAGTATATACACTGGTCATTAATAATTTAAACTGAAACTGAAAAAAATAGCTGTTTGTAATTGAATTTAGGAACAATATCACTACAAGCTCATAATTTTTATTTCTGGTCGAAGTGTTCAGTTTCACTGATCTTGAGCTAAACTGTTAACATTTTTGTCAAAAAAATATATTCTATAGTGGTCTAATGATAGATAAAATGGCAAAGTCAGAATAATTATTCCTGTATATTTTTAATTTATGGACAGTAGACAAAATACAGTTATGTCTGATTTTATCTGCTTAATTTAACTGATCTGGAGCTAAACAGTTATTTTTTTGTTAATTTTAATATATTCAATAATGGGCTAATAATAGATAAAATTACAGCCTGTAGAAAAACTGTAAATATATAACAATAGACATATTGGGAATTTAGGATTAGACAGAGTGGGACAAAAACGTAAGAAAACGAGTTAGGGACCGATCAAGGATTGTTGGGTTAGAACCAAATGAGTATATTTATTTTGTTATTTCGTTTCGTGTTTTTCGATTAGTTTGATGCAAGAGGCATATGATGTGTTCGTATATTTTCAAGAGAAAATGACCAAAACCTTTATAATTTCCCCATAAGTCAGTACACAGTGTAGGTTTGTTTATTAATTATTGCTTATAGTTTATGCCTGTACATGCACAAGGTCTTTTGTAGTAAACAGTTTTAGCAGGTGTTTACTTATCATGGTGAAAGGGTTAACATGAAACTGTCTACTAATGCGACATGTATGTAGGTTCGATTCCTACCATGGGCTTATGTCTAGCTGCAGCTGGACAACGGATCGCTGGTGCAAAGTGGGAAGACTGCCCATTGTCCCACACATGTCACATCAGTTGCAGTATTAACCCTTTTGATGCAGAATTAATAAAGACTATGGCATGCACACTATTTCGTCTGCTCCATTTTTAGATCTAAGTTGTTTGCATATGACACTGTGGTCCGGGGTAGGCAGTGAGGTGGTTAATAAATATTTCTGTTCTTAATTGGTAGAATTTTACAAGCTATTTTCCCTAATAAATGTAATTGTAAGTAAACTGATGTATTACACAATGATAAATAACCTTGATACATTAATGACATGAATTAAGTTGGAGTCAAATGGTTTAATGGGTCACCATGGCATACTTAAAATAATTGAATTTATTGAATAGAAATATACATATGCTTCTCTTGATGCATTTATTGTACATGTATAAAGTACTTCTTTATTGTCTTCATTTCTCAAAAACATAGACTGGGTGAATCTCTCAAAAATATCATTGTTTTAGATCACACAGGGCATTTATTTCAGAAATAATGGAAAACCTTGTGGGAAATGGAGCATTATTTATTTAATTAAGTAAATTACATCCTCTCTTAATCAAATACAACTGTTATGATGAGTTTTAGTCTCACAATTCTATAAAATATGTTCCAATGGGATAGAGCAATGCAACTTGGAATTGGAGAACTGAGAAACCAAACCCACTGAGCTGTAATACAGCTTCTTAAACAAATACCTTTTGAATGTAGATGATTCAATTACAATACAATTCTGTGTAGCTTGTGTTTCAGTGGTTTTATTTAAATTGACAAGACAATCCTTATACAGGTTGTTTGTGTTGGTTGTAATAATATATAGGCCGGCACTATATCAACCATTTATTCCACAGAAACACCTTGTTTTGCCTCTGAAACAGGTGACTTCTAAAACTTTGTGGGAAATGGAACTCATTTTGGACTAATGCTTCTTTTTCCACAATGTTTTTACCGTAAATCTACTGGTATTAAAAATGGTGTTTTCCATTCTCCTAGATGTTCTTCCTAGTACGTAGGGTTGAACATGCATCTAAACTAGCATATTGAATTAATAGTTAATAGTATTAACCTTATTTTGCGGAAACAGAAAATACTTGGTGTTTGCAATCAGTGACACTGTATAGACTCAGATCCGACAAATGGATGAGTCCTCTGATCTAGGTCTGCATTGAATGTCTATAGAAGGCTGCATTCTCATTGATTCAAATGTAGTTTGTAAAGTTCTGTGCCGATCATTTACTATATGAGTTGCTAATGTTCATCCTTTACTCTTTATAGATTAAAGTGGGTGAGAGGATCTGAGATGAGTAAAGGTAGTCGTCTATAAGTATATACAGACAGTAGTCTATAAGTATATACAGACAGTAATCGTTATTCACGAAGTGAAAATTTCAAATGCATATTTCCAAATTATGTTTAATTATACTTCAATGAAACTTTGCATTGTTATGAAAAACAATGTTTTGTATAAGCATGTAAAGTTTCATTGAATTAGCTTGGGTAAAAATAGAGAAATCTGCATTTGCAACTTCAACATAAGTTTGAGATTTTCATTAGGAGCTTTATGAATCAGATTACAATTGTTTTAAGACTCCCTAGCCTGTTGATTTTGTGAAATTCAATGTGTGAATTTACAAAAGTGTGGAAAAACAGATTGGTAATAATGCAAAATTGTGAAGTAAACCTTATACATGTATGTTATGTTACAAAACTTAAACTCAATGTTATATGTATTATGATAGAAACAGAAAGTACAGCCATATATACAAAAGGAAAACCTTACATTGAATACATTTTTCATTGTAGATTTCACCTTCCATTTATGAATACATATCACATTATTTTGAAAAAATGGTGCTTTTTCTAATTGTGGAGTAGTCAAATACAGTCCTCTGTTTCAGAAGGTGGAAAAGCCCTGCCCCATATGAAGTGTATTGTATTCTGTATCAATTTTCTTATATAACTTATTTATTATTAAGATAAAGTTAAAATAAAACAAATTTTATATTTTAGTCTCTGTTATAAATACTGCTCAGTTGAATCTTCAGACTTCCTGTTAAGCTGTGAACATGTGTGATTTTTAGTTTGTATACTATTGTTGTTAAGTTCTCCTACACCAACATTTTCCTTCATAGAAAGTCATAATTATCTTTGAAAAATGTAATACATGCAGGATATATTTTAAAACAAACACCAATGACCCTTTAATTAAATACCACATATGTCTGGTGAAGTGATGGGAGGGGTGTCAACTTGTGAAAAGAATGAGAAGGTTTCAGTATACGAGTTTACTGAATGATAACAATTATGTCCCCATAGCAATTGATAGTGTGCACATTGATATTTTGTTTAAGACATCATGACAAAAACGGAGTTTGATTTCAAACTAAAAGCAAAACAGGACAGGATAATACAGACCTCTTGATGTGTCTAAAACATGAATAAGAAAGAAGAAATCATGGCTAACCGGTGGTGGTGGTACATTTATTTATCTGGAGAAGTTTATTTGAAATTTACAATAGAATTGTGCTAAGAGGATTACATTTTAGGAGAGATTGCATTTGAAACAATGTGGGATAAGTAAACATCCATTTTTTTTTTACTTTCACTCAGCTTTGACTTCAGACCTTCAAACTTAAACACTGTTTGAAGAGACATATACAAAGAAAGATTATGATGAAATAGTGGCTATTTACATTGACCAGTGTTTTAGGACTATTTGGTTATTTCCACTTATATACATAATTTCATCCTTTGGCTAGATAAGAATTAAATATCTTTGGAGGAAGATGATCAATTTTAATAATACTACATAAGGTCATAAATTTAGTACTATAAACCAAATCACAGGACAACACTGTTAATCACACAGACAAACAGAAAAACAGAGATTCAGCTGAAGTTCAGAACAGTTTTTACATGAGGAGCCAGAGATTAAAATTTATAAACTATAAATTGACTCAATGGTATTTTTAGATTCATTCACAATGAAGGCATCTGACAAATAGAGTTTATAACAGAAAGGAAGCAATCAAATTGTACTAGTTTTTTTTAGAGATTGTGGATAATGGCGCATTTGCTAGATATGAAAAATAAAAAAAACATAATGCTCCATTTCTCTCCAGAATATTTTCAAATAGTCATAAAAAAGAATTAATATGGAGTAACGGGTTAAGTTAGAGTATCACTTTATGTGTTGAGATTCATAATCTCAAAGAATATAGACTATTATAAATGTTAGTAAGTGGGTGGCTACTTAATACCATTAACTGTGGGCATTCTACATTTATACATGTATGTATCTTCAGCCTTCACTAAGCTGCAACCTGCCCTAGTTTAACCACATCATAAGTAATATTATGCATAACTGATAATCACATGTTTCTTTCATTGGAAATTCTTTATTTATTATTCATATTGAAAATTGCCCTATTTTAACAGTTTCTTCTGCCAGATTGGGACTCGAACCCAAGACCTCCCCAAAAGTCTATAACATCGTATCTTCTGGGTTGCTCTACCGACTGAGCTATCTGGCATTCTTGAAAACTGCATTTGGCAATTTTCAATCATGAAATTTCAGATGTAAAAAAATGTCTTTATAGATTATGCAAAAGAATTCTTATAATGTGGTCATTAAGATAAGGTTGTAGATAAGTGAAAATGAAATTGATTCAAATGAGTAACTTAATTAATTTTGATACAGAATAGTCAAACCAAAAGCCTTAAACTGCCAGCTACAAAGATCAGCAGAGAGATCCTGTGCATTTTTATAAACTTTATCAAAAAACCAAAAGGACCACTGAAATGTGTACAAATGAGAGCCCCTTTTTCTTAACACCTGGTAGCAATCAACACAAGTGTTGGTAAAAGAAACCCCCATTGGGATTCAACAAGCTGTATGCAGATATGAAAGAGCCTATGAGGGGGCTGGGCTGGGATACAAAACCCCTGAATAACACCATAGTGAACACACATGTATGTGTGTACAAAACTGTAAATGGACTTTAATATTTTCAGAGTACATCTGCATGTTACATGAAATCAGTGCCAGATGGCTTCATTTAAGTTTATTTCATTTCTGTAGATCTCTGCATGAGCCTCTACTGTGTTACAATGTTCAGAGAATGTGAAAACAAAGGTAAATCAGCTTTTACTGAACATTATTAGCTTGCCACTTAATAAATACTTGAGATCTAGATGCATACTAAATAATGTGAGTTTATCTTCTTCTTATCTACTTTTGATATCAGTTGAGACATGCAAAAGAAATAGAAACTTGAAGGAATAAATGTGAAATCATGAAAAGGGGAGAAATATATAGATCTAATAGTTTTATTTTCATTAGCTCTACAGTAGGTACATTTTACATGATATAGAACATTTCATAAACAAATAAACTACATATCCTCTGTCCATTTCAGACCATTTATAGTCAGAGAACTTTTTTGATAGCCCTTTGCTTATGTTATATTAAGCTGTTAGTTAACCAGTAAAAACACAGGGTGACCATAATTGGACCATGAAAAATCCGGAGGTTTTGGCAGATATGCTTGCTACGGAAGAAACTATGATGATATTTTCAAACAGCATGGATCACAATGAGACGCCGTGTGACACGGCGTCTCATT
>JAULCE010348173.1:0-10349 GCA_032359355.1 Macoma nasuta | reverse complement strand
GGACTTTTGGAAGGTATTTGAAATTGTTTTAAGTTATTTCTGTGAAGCTTTTATATTGGTGCTAACAATTTAGCTTTTAAAATACCACCAATATAAAAGCTTCACATAAATAGCTGAAAAAAGTTTTTTCAATATTTGTATGCAATATCAATTAAATAAAACCCGCCTGTCCTCAATAAGTTCCGGCCTGTATCCTTCCGCCGTCTCGGGCGCGATCTTCTTCAGCCATTCTCACCATGTTTTGGGTATTTCAGCAAGGATTTTCATTAGCAATGACGAAAATGTACACGAACACGTGTAAATAGGAGTCCATGCCCCGCGCGTACAAAAAGTGCTATCATGGTCAGCATGTATAAAACAAGTACTTTCATGGTGAGCCGGTTAAAAATTAATAGAAAAAACCGCTTTATTTTCTGTTCAGATATCGGTATGTGAACTTTTGTCTAAATACATTTATTATAAAAAAAATATGATACAATATGGGCCGCGTCACGCGAAAAGGGGCACTCAGACATATGAAACAAAGCGCCGACTCAGATCTTTTTCAGCGTTATTATTTCAGCATCTAGTCACAAAATTTACCATTTGTATTCATTTAAAGATAGAATTATATGTCATCTAGGATTGCAAACAGTGCAGACCCTGACCAGCCGCCACGTCAATGACGTGGTGGCTGGTCTAAGACTACACTCTTTGCTATGTCCGAGTGCCCATTTTCGCGTGACGTGGCCCATATAAATTGACCGATTAGGAATGTTGTTGAGTGTATTTACTACAGTTGGTATTTTTCAGCATTGACAAGGCCGCAGCACAAGGTTGTGTCTACGTCGCCGTTTTCTCGTCAATCCAACAGACCATTCACGTAAGTACCATACCTTTGTAAATACTTGCACGATAAAATGCCACCAAATGGCCGTATTCGTCTGGCGGTTTACGTTTCAACAAAAAGGGGCGGAGTTAACGCAAAAAGTCAACGCTGATATTTTATGTCCGAAAACGCGTTGTCAACGGAAAATATGTTGAGTTCCCAGTCGAATAGGAATTTCACAACGAATCCAACAATCTTAACGAAAACCGCCAGTCGAATACGCCCAATGTCACTTAGTAATCTTTTTTATTTCCACACATTATCACTGTTTTAAGTATATCTATTTGAACTTCAAGTATACATTATCGCTATACTACTGTTCTATTAAAGCGCCATGATACGTTCTCACAATACAGAACGAAAGAGAAAATATCTTTTGGCACGTCATTGTTAAGTTTTAGTTTTTTGTCTACAGATACCTTTTAGTCATGTGCCGTTTCTGTATATGTCCACTAAAACTCTCGTCCTACGCTAGTGTTCCTATGTCAGCATCCAATAAATTTCCGACCTACCCTTTTGTTTATATATGTCCATCTTTACTTTGTAGTTAGTCTGTTTCTATTTAAAACATCCAGAACCCTTTCAATCTGTTCCTGTTTCTACAAATGTTGTCATCTATAAGGATATAGTTGTTCCTGTATTTTTCTACCGAACTCTCGCGTTATGGCTCTGTATCTATCAATGTTCATAAATACCTCTCCCTGTTTCTAATTGTCTACAAAAAGCATCTCATCCTGTCTCTGGTTCTATCAATTTCCACCAGTAACCATTATTACTGCCCTATGTCTAAATATATCTATAAATAATATCTTATTCTGTCCTTGTTTCTATCGTTGTCCACCAATACCCACTTGTCTTGTCCAGGTTTCTAGCTATGTGTACAATAACCTCTCGTAAAGTCCCTGTTCCTATCGATCTCCACAAAAAAAGCCTCGACCTGATCCTGTTTCTATCAATGTCCGCAAATATCGTCTTGTAATGTCCCTATTTCTATCAATATTCACTAATAACGCCCTTGACACATGAACCGGTTGTCTTATTATAAATAATATCTGAAAAATTCAAAATAATGTTTCATTTCCTTATCAATTATTTATTAATAGATTAATTATTAAGAAATAAAATCCAGATATCGAAACTTTCAACTTTTTACAGATTGTGTTTGATTTGGGCTCAGACGTTCAGTTTGAACATACTTTTGAACTGAATGCCGATACAGCCAGTTATTAAAGTAATTAAGTTATTTGGTGAATACCCTTCTTCAGGAAAGCAAACATATTATCCTAAATGATATAAGGAGGATACGTAAAAACAGTAATTCACACATTTGTTTTTATATTTTATGGGAGAGGTAAGTTTCCCTAGCAAATATTGATTGACATGGGCGTGTAGAAGGCAAGTGCCTAAAAAAGCCCATTATGACAGTTGATATCATCGGAAGAGTTGGCGGAAGAATGTGTCCTCCTACAAAACGTATGTAACTTATTTGATGTCACTAGAGTGTTAACAATTGGATATCACGGATTGCACCGGTGTTTGGTATACACCGGTATTGGGGTTAGCCATCAAACCTCTCGTCCTGTATATGTTTCTATCAGTCTCCACCAATAACCTCTCGTCCTGTCTATGTTTCTATCAAGGTTAACTAAAATCCTCTCGTCCTGAATCTGTTTTTATAAATGTCCGGCAATTACCTAACGTCATGTCCCTGTTTCTTTCTATGTAGATCAATACCATCTCATCCTATATTATTTGTTATCAATGTTCACCAATAACATCGCGTTGTGTTCCTTTGACTGTTTTTGTCCACAAGCAACCTCTCGCCCTGTCCATATTTCTAGCAATGTCCCCAATACCGTTTCGTCATGTCCTATCAATGTACTCCATTAACCTATCGTCTTGTCCCTTTTTCTATCCAATGCCCACAAAATATCTCTTGGCACGTCCCTGTGTCTAACAAGTCAACCAATACACTATCAACATGTATCTGATTCTTTCAATGTCCTTATAACCTCTCGCTCTATCTATTGTTCTATTGATGTCCACTAACCCCTTTTCGTGCTGATTCTGTTTTTATCAATGTCAAACAGAACCATATAGTCGGGTTCTTGTTTTTATTAATTTTCACCAATACCCTCGCGTCTTGAGCTTTTTTTCTGTCGATGTCCACAAAAGAACTACTCGTTCAATCATTGTTATACAATGCTCTCTCGTCATGTCACTGTTTCTATCAATGTCCACCAATTACCCTGTCGTCGTGTAAGTCCTTGCTATCAATGTAATCCAAAACCATATTTCCCATAAGTATCCATCAACAACCCATTCGTCATGCCCCTGTTCTATCAATGTCCAACAATAACCCTCTCGTCGTAGATCTGTTTGCTATCAATGTCCAACAAAAACCCTTTCGTCGTAGAACTGTTTGCTATCAATGTCAACAATAACCTTTGCGTCTTGATCCTGTTTCTGTCAATGTCCCCAATAATCTCTTATCGGTCCCCGTTTCTCTCGTTATGTCACCATTTCTATCAATGTCCACCAAAATTCTCTATCGGTATGTCCCTGTTTCTATCAATGTCCACCACTACCCCTCGTCTTGTCCCTGTTTCTATCAATGTCAAACACAATCCTCTCGTCTTTTCACTGTTTCTATCAAAGTCCGTCAATATTTTTTGTCTTGTCCCTGTTTCTATCAATGTCAAGTAAAAACTTCTCGTCTTCTCCCTGTTTCTATCAATGTCAACTAAAAACCTCTCGTTCTGCCCCAGTTTCTATCAAAGTCCACCAGTACCCGATCGCCATGTCCCTGTTTCTGTCAATGTCAAACAATAACTTCTCGTACTGTCACTGTTTCTTTCAATGTCAATCAATAACATCCCGACCTGTCCCTGATTCTAGCAATCTCTACCAGTGAACTCTCGCCAGACCCCTGTTTCTATATAAGTAAATCAATACCCTCTCACCCTAATCCCGATTCGATTAATGTTTATCGAATGCCTCACGTCATGTCCCTGTTGTTATCAATGTCCAAGTTTAGCCTCTGGGCATGTCCCTATTGATATCAACGTCCACCAACTAACTTGTGTCGTGTGCAAGTTTCTAATGATGACCACTTATACCCTTTCGTCCAGTAAATGTTTCTCTTAATGTTTACTAAAAATCTATCGTCCTGTCGTTGTTTACTTTCAATGCCCACCGATACCCTCTCGCCCAGTCCCTGTTGTTATCAATGTCCAACAATGACCTCTCATTCAGATCCTGTTTCTATTAATGTTCACTCGTACCCTCTTATAATGTTTCTTTTTCTCTGGATGTCCACACATACCCTCTCGCGCTAGTCCTATAACTGTCAATGTCCACGAATACCCTCTCTTCATGTATCTGTTTCTAGCATTGTCCCAATGAAACTCTCGCCATGTACTTGTTTCTAGCAGTGTCTCTACCAATTGCTGATCGGTATGTTCCTTTTTCTGTTTGTAACCAACGATACCCTCTTGTCGATATATTTTTTCAATAAACGTCTTATAATACCCCTTCGCTTCGTTTCCTTCGATGTCCAAAACACCTCTCTCGTCCTATCCCTACTCCATTCAAAGTGCACCAATGGCCCCTCGTCCAGTCCATGTTTCATAACTATATCTACCCAAAGCATATCACCCTGTTCTTGTTTCACCAGTTACATTTTGTCATGAAGCGACGGTTTCCGATAGGCACTCGTTTTGTCCCTGTTTCTTACTATGACTACCAATAAACTCACTTATATCCGACTGACCTTTCGGTTTAATTTAAGTATTTCTACAATTACTTTATTTCCCTGCCTCTGTTCTTAAATATTTGATTCAAGAACAGTTCCGCCCTGTCGAGTTTACACTTTGTCCGTTAATATTCGCTCACACTGTCCTTGTTTATATCTGTATCAATAATCACCCCTATGCATTATCCCTGTAGATATGTTTATATCTCACTCTTATTAGAAATGATTACAAAGATCAAACACGTATCTTATTGCATAATTTATCATTTTATAATTGATTTAAAAGTTTTGTTTATCTATCTTTAAGGATTATTAATATGATGCACTAAAATACTTAACAATTTTAAATTCCAGCAAAAATGCGTTTAACTTATTGGGGGTGTGACTTCACAGTCGTTCAATGTTTGCACGTCATTACAACATGACATGTGACTTTTGAAATGTTTGCAATAAAAAACTTCTAAACCATACCAAACGTATTTAAATTTGGATTCCTTCTTATAAGTATTATCCTTATCTAACGTGAATGAGTCTCATAATAGCGTATGATCCAAGGTTTGAATAAATTATCATTAAATTATTTATTTTGGTAAAATAATTGTTTATAAATGAAGGAGTAAGTATTTGTTAATTTAATTGAATAACTTTCTATGCAATAACAATCAATTATTAAGTAAGTGACCTAATCCCTGTTTCTATTTGTGTCCACTTATAGCATTTCGTCCTGATCAGGTTTCTAATACTTTATATTCATTTCAAACAACACTATATATGCCAATACTATATCTCATAGTTCCTTATTTTATGTAATCAAACACTTACTCTAGCAATGTTCTTGATTTTACGCTGGTTTACAAATAGGCGTAGTTATATATCTATGATTGACACAATCACCCTCTTGCAATATTTCTGTTTCCTATGTATACTTTGTATTGCTCGCCAACAATACTCCGTCGCAATGCTTGGTTTTGATTTATTTTACCCGACATCCTCTTGCAATTAATTCGTGTACATCCTCAAATTATTTAATCAGCTGTGTAATTGTTTTTGTTAAACTTACATGTTACAGCCGGTTTTTCAACTTGGTGCCAAAGTTGTATATATTGGTTTCTATTGCAGTGATATGAGCGCCGTTGTTTCTAATCTAGCACGTATGGACAGTACAGAAACTTATAACACTGTCGTTATAAATGGTTTTGCTTCAATACGCTACGGTTCGATTGCGTTTTAAATCTGCACGCAAACAGGTTCAAGAAGTTGCGTAGCGGGATTTAAAAAAATACACGATGACGTTTTCCATGCTCTTGATGTCATTTATGATATAAACACTTTGATAGTTGCAATCTTATACAACGTACCTCAAAAACAATGTTTGATCTTTTTTATTGTTAGGACCGCTATTCTTCCCCATTTAGATGCTTACATACTTATATTGATGTACCAATAACGTAAGCAGAAATTTATTGCTATACTTCTCGAATCACTCTGAACTTGACATATTGTAAAAAGAAACGCGAGCATGTAGTGTTATATGCTTGCTTGATATATTTACATCATATAGAGACTAAATGTTATTGACTTTGAATGTGTAGTTACATTCATATATGTAGAGAAGTGGAACATTATGTTCAAATAAAATAATAAACCATCTTCTGTTTCGCTCTGTATTAGTGTTTTGATGATTAAAGTGTTTAGCGTGTCATATTATTTCGAAACGGATAAAACGTTAATAAAATTTATTTCTTGATTTGACGCAGATTTGCTTGCATAGGGTATCAGCCCGGGCTATGTCCTGAGCATTGGTAAACGACTAGGTTCCATTCCCAGGAATAACGCGGTTGAACATGTTACCGCATATGCTTTCATAAAATTACATTCGAACTTCGATATGTCGAGCATGGTTGGCTCCTACTCCCGTTTAGCTCAAACTGAAACAAAAGTCCCAGAGAGACAAAATTGAATTCCAAATAGAAAGCAGTATGTCTTCAGATCAGACACTGAATTACTCGGCGTCTAATCTGGAGCCATACTGCTTTCTATTTTGAATATTGTGCTTTACTAAACACATGACATAAGGTATATCATAACTTTATCAATAAAATATTATCATATGCATTAGGTCGTGAAATATCGTTTAACACGAACTTCGATTAATTCGAGCTTATTTCCAGAGTCCCAATGAGTTCGAGCTAACGAAGTCCGACTGTATTTACTAAGAAAGTTATGAGCAAATGGCTGACTATCTAGGCGAAACGAATTGAATTCTATTGAATGTTTTCTTGTAAATTACACTGTATTTGTTCATAACGATCGAATGCTATATTTCAGACAAAAATTTGAAGAATGGTCTGCTACAGAAAAATCAAAGCTTCTTTATGGAGTAAAGGCTTATCATTGATCCATTTTATCCTGCTGATGTGTGAGCTCTAAGAACATCATTTTACAAATAAGACGTCGTTGAATCGAACATGGTTTGATGAATTTTAATACAGCAAAATTCGATCATAAGATTTTTCATATATTGAAACAGATGAACCACACTGGTTACCATGGGGGAACTGGCATCACGCTGGAACTGAAACCTTTTGTGTATTCGGTCGATACAGGAACTGCTCCACCTATATTGAGACACACTGTCATGGCAACGACAGCCAAGTTATCAATTTTATTCAACCCTGCAATGGTACTTATAGTTCTTATTACATACACATTCAACCTGCTAATATTGGAAATATTTCGCATTATACATTAAGTATGATACCTAAACTCAAATTTGTTAAAAATAAAATGAAATAAAATAATATTTTAATATGTAAACCTCGCATTTCACTACCATTTTGTAAACGTGTGCATTTCTTTGTTTATCAGGCTATTTTTATATTTATACGAAGTAATTCGATTGAATTAAAGAATATTGAATATTTAGAGTAATTGCAGAATACAACCTTAACCGTATTGTGTTTTTCTTTAGATATCATCGGCCAGTTTGGTGAAACACCCCATTGGATGGAGTGGGAAAGATGGACACATGCAGGCACTTCACATTACTGCATATTTGAGAGAAACCGTAACTGTTCGTTCGGCAATTTTTTACTTTGCGGTGGAGACAAAGAAGATAGAGAAGTTCAAGAATACAACAAAGCCTGTGAAGGTAATCTTCCTTTTTTATAAACCAGTAAAGTATCACTTCTACAATTCGTACGCGTTACGATAGCATTAATTAAAGGTACATCATAATATAATTTAACAATGTTTGACGTCTAAATAAGGTTTAAAACGGTCTAAAAAATTGTTAACGGTTCCTTCTTTGGAAGACTTATTTTCGGTAGGTAATTGAGGCTTCCGAGTCAACTTTTGTTTTACCTGATAGTTTTGCTAAACTGAATACAAAGCTCATCTAAAGTCTGACCGACTGCACTCAAACTTTCCGGAAGTGAAATAGTTGGTCATTCCATGGAACATATATATTAATTACCTAATAAAGTAAACACCAGAATATTGTGGGATGATTTCAATGAGTGTCAGGTTCCGCCATCAAATACTATTTATGGTTGATATTTGCTGATGTATTCAATTATTTGTTTAACAAAGTGTTATTTATTAAAAGAGTAAAACGTTATTCGCGTTTTGAAGTTAAGATTCATATGTTTTCATTCAAATATATTTACATTCCCTATGTAACGTCCCTATATAGACCAATTGGAAATTTTAATGTTCATTTCCCAATGAACCTGTCATTTTGAAACTGGTTTTGACCGGTTTTGCCTACGCTCACGCTACACATAAGATACCGTATTCGCTCTTCCAAATTACGGACGCGAATGTCGTGTTAATAAGACGCAATTGGAATTCTTAGAAGATTATCCTATAAATCGACTATTATTCTTTTGATGTGCGTAGAAATAATATATATGATAATATAAATATAAGAAATAAACACCTTCTCGCTGCAGCTCATCGGGATATGAACTACAACGGGTCGCGTGCAAATTTAACGTAAACCCCTTCGGAGCTTACGTACTTTGCACGCGACTCGTTTCAGTTCATTTCTCGATGCACTGCAGCGAGAAGGCGTTAATTTCTTAATTAAGTTAAGTTCCTGTAATATACTTAAGTGTTAGGCAGTTTTGATTTGTTCAATGAAATCGCTTCGAAAAAGAATGCTGACCTCTTGGACAATGGTGAATTATCAACGACAAGATGGATGTTCCCACTGTAAACTTAAATAAAGGTAACCATTCGGATATCTCAGCAGCCTTTCTTGCTTGAGATCTTTCAATTACTAATGGAATAGTTATTTCTAAAATCTATAATAAAAGAGATGACTTTAATTTCAAAATGGTAAATTATCCTCATCTTGACGGAGTTCCAAGTACTACATCTTATGGGGTTTACATTTCACAACCATTTCGATTCGCTAGGGCCTGTTATTCTGTTGAGGATTTCAGTAATCGCAATCGTGCTATTACTGAAAAGCTCCTCAAGCAAGGATACAGGTTTGACAAACTTCGTAAAACCTTCTCTCTGTATTTTTACAACGTAGTATTCGGTACGTACATGTAGTTGTTATACCATAAACTGGCAAAATGAAACACTTTTGAAACAATATCAGCATACTACATGTCTAGCTCAGTAGCTTGTTTAATCGACGTTGCTTTCTCTGAATAGGTTGTATGCTTACATGTTTAAAAAACGTTAAGACAATAAAGTAACCCGTCTAACTTGATTTGGCCGAATATAACGACACATCACGCAAATAGGAGAAAAAAGGAGTAAGAGCATGATACCCTCTATACCCTCAGACGCTGTATTTGATAGGGAACTCTTATGAACATAACTTCTAGAAAGAACAAAAATCAAGTTCTTTGTGATCTAGTTTTTGAATTCAAATTAGCCTGGTAATGTCGGAATTTGGCCTGATTTGAATTAGAGAAACTATATACGACACGCGCTACCAAACATTTAAATAAACTCTATTGATCCCAGTTATAAATAAAAAAAAACAATTCTACACAAAAATACAAATGTATCCATATTTCCCCTGTGGACGTAAATGCTATTTGTTTTCAACAATCTGCCACTGAGCGAAGCCGACTGTTTACTGAATCAAACATGAAAGGGTGAATGAGATTGTATTGATCATTTTCGATAACATGGGTTTATTTGGTACTACTTGATGGGTAACTTCTAGGTGTTTTAGAAAAAAAGGATCATTTTCGAAAATGAAAATAAACAAGTCAGATAGCCTCCTTAGTAGTAGATCTATGCAAATTCATAGTTATCCGTAACATGTGTAGTAGTTTTGAGTTACAGTGCTAGCCGTTTTCATTGTAATAGCTTTGGCTGTTTTGTCGATCTGTGGTAGAGGCTAGAGCCAATAGGATATATTTCATTTGAATAGAATGGTTATTGATGAGTACTGATTTCAAGTGAGAGATTGTCTTTCTTAATTGGGTAACTGTCAGACGCGGTTAGTCACGTGAGAATTGGCACGATAATGACCGCGACTTTCTCTTATATATTGAAATGTTAAAGCACATGTTCACTTTCTCTCCTGAACTCATCTTGTGTGTAAGTTAAAACATTTTTCTGACGTCATCCCATTGTTCTCACCGTCCATTATTTCTAATAATGTACGGCATTCAATGGACCGGAGTCCTTTATTTTGTGTGTTAAGTTTAATATTGGCGTGTATTGGAGTGCAGGATACAAATAATACATGTACAT
>JAULCE010348062.1:0-10349 GCA_032359355.1 Macoma nasuta | reverse complement strand
TTCCGCTAAAATATTTTATTTGAAAATAGTCCCAACCGACAATTTTAAATATGGCGCCGAAAGAGTTAAAAAAAACACACGAGGTGCTTTATCTAGAAAGCGCATAAAGTAGAAGAGGGAAGCACGTACATGTAACTTCACCCTTTTAGCACTGAATTGTAAAATGAACTGTTCCGATTTTGAGATATGACCAGTTGATATTGACATCTTGGGGATGTTCTCCCTTTAGACATTCCCCCATCGAAAAAACAAATTTAATTTTCTCTCCCCTTTTCTTACATGTATGTGTTATCCTACGACTAAATCTAAACTTGTTTGAGTCATTTTCCGGCTTTAAATAGTTGTTTATTTTTTTTTACTCCCCCTATTAACCTCTGATAGTTTAATTCGATATACACTGTATTGACAAGTATGCTACATGTATTCCGAATAAAATATATTTACATGTATAACCTACCAACTTCTTTGATACCATGTCACGGTCCAGAATATGTATTATAGTGATTACAGTAGAACCTCGCTATAACGACCTTTAAATGAAGCAGTACATAGATCTTAATATACAGGTGGCTGTTAAATGCAATACGTAAGTAATGCAGAAAGCTCCCCTGGGAGCTTTCTGCATTTCTTTCGTACTGCATTTAGCAGCCAGTTGTCCAAAAGACTGTTAATAATCCTTCTTTTTCATGGTCGGTGTAGAGAGGTTTTACTGTATTCACACAAGACAGCCTATGTGTGAATGTTAACCCTTGTACCACCACATGCGACTATGGTCACCATGATAACCAGTGCAATCGCAGATCAGGGGCCGTATTCATAAAGCTCCTTAGAAAAATCTCAAACTTAAGTGAAAAATTCAAACGCAGATTCCCAATTTAATTTCAATTACGCTTCAATGATACTTTGCATGCTTGTACGTTTTTCACGAGCATGCAAAGTTTCATTGAAGAATTGTGGGTAAAAATAGAGATATATGCATTTGAAATTTTCACTTAAGTTTGAGATTTTCTTTAGGAGCTTTATGTATACGGCCCCAGACGCCACCATAAGAAGGCGGAATCTGATTTGGGACTGTCCTGTTTATCACATTATTTAGCTCAAACATAAAGGAAGCAGTAAACAAACTATTCATCAATGTATGAAAGGATTGCTGAAGCTAGTTGCAGACGTTGATTTATTTTCAATTTGGCGCCAAAAGGGCTAATTTGCTGATTGATAAAAGAAGTCTCGTGATAAAGATATTCATGCCTTTGTAAGCATAGCTCATAAGCTTGTTATGTTGCTGTCTGGTGTGAGTTTACAAAGTTGGTATATATTCGTCAACCTGTGTGGTTGTCAAGAGAATAGTTAAAGTATATAATTTATTATAAACATTCTTCTCCATAGGTATACATGTAGGACCGTCGTTATATCGTCGGTTCACGTATTTGCCTTTTTTTCTAAATAGCATACACATGGTGTTGGAAGAAACCCGATGATATGCATTTATAAAGCATGAGACTTCTTCTACAGTCGAACCCTATTATTTCGTTGTCGGTTAAGTCGAATTTATGCTTTAATCGAAACTAAAATCATTATCCAAACCATAAGCTTTTGCTTTTAATAGATGTGCAAGAAAGTTAAGAAATCTATTTATATAATTTGGAAGACTGTAAAGTAAAACAATTAAAGGTCTCGTGAATCAGCGTCTGATACGGAAACATGCAATTTATTCGAACTATCGGCCGATTAAGCTCCTATCCTGCCGCCAAAAAATAGTTAGCGTTATTTCCAAACCTTATTTAATTCGTTTGAAATTTGGTGAAACTGTTGCCTGAGTGTCAAACAGTTTGGTTCTTGATCAGAGGTCGAGTTACTTGGCGTCTGATCCATGCTCAAGCTTGTTGACGACATAGCTATTGTCGCGATTGGCGTGATGAGGGTGAGCAGGTTAGGATAAGTGTTAAACGGCACTGACCTTCGATGACGACCTCGTCCGTTGTTATGGAGATGGAGGAGCCCACGTTGATGTTCTCTAGTCCGGAATCATCCTCTGCGGCCTGTCTTTTCCTTCTGCCGTAACTCTGGCTGCCATCCCCGCACGTAGTCTACAATAGAGAAACCAAAAATATGATCACTGTTAAATATGGCGCGTAAACCGACTTTACCCTTATCCTGACGCCAAAAGAAAGTCCGCTGAATTCTCGTCTGCTTGATCTTTTAACCAGTTCGATCCTTTTGAAAGTTGATGATTCTGTTGCCCCAGTGTCAAAACAGTTTGGGTCCGGATAAGACGCCGAGATATTCGGCATCTGATACGGGTCGAAGCTGGTTGATGACATCACTGTCTATAGTCGCGATCGGCGTGATACGGGTTAACACACCACAGCATGCGGTTTATAAAGCACGCCATCTGAATTCTCATCTTTTGAACCGGCTCGTACACCATATAATCGCTTCGGAAACGATTATATCGATTTGATATCGAATCGACTCGGAGCCGATTTGGCTCCATTTTAATTACATTCGAGTCTCGTTATCTCGAACTCGGTAAAGTCGATTTCCTGATTAGTCGATTTTATTAACTGCTCCAATATTACATTAGTATTGCTTTCTATACTCATAGCATGACTGTGGGGCTTCTTTTATATGTCCGAAATACCCGAAGTGCGAATATAATTCGCACTTCGGGTGATTCGGTCTTGTAAAAATAGTCCCAAAACGAAATTAAATAATATTGAAAAATGACAATTACACAGACCATTTTTGAAGATTTTATTAGTACAAATGTCAACAAGATTGGGACCAGATTATGCGCCGAGTAACTCGATGTCTGGTCTGGCTTTAAACTGCCTGCACAAGTTATCAATGTTCAGAGTTCAATGCGTTATATGGTAATCAAGCAATGGCGTATCTCCCATTGTACACCGGAAATAAGGCAGCGTACTGCATGTATGTGCTGTTGTTTGTGTAAACTTACAGATGGGCAGGCTCCGAGACAGACTGTCAGCGTGCAGGAGAAAGGCATGGACACGGATCCGCCGTTGAGATCGGTTGTACGGAAAGCGCCGAAGGTTGCCGAGAGCTCTCCCTGACGCAGGCGAGTAATGTGGGGGAACAGATCAGTATCCGCCGAGCAACTGTAGGGCAGAAGTTATTTGAATTCTTTAACTCTTTCGGTGCCAAATTAAACCCTTATCCTGACGCCAAAAATAATACTTCGCTTAATTCTCGTCTAATTAATATATTATCCCTTTTCGATTCTTTCGAAAGTTGCCCGATTGTCCTAAAATCGCCATTTGTCCAAACCGTGCAATTTGTCCTAAACAAACACCGAAAAAGCGTGACAAATGTCGCAAATAACCCCATTTATCCTAAACAACCCCATTTGTCTTAAACTGTTTTAGTGACAAATGTCCTAAATATAAATGTTGAGACAATTGTCACGCAAAAAAGTTTAGAACAAATGGCGACTTTAGGACAAATGGGGTTATTTGCGGTATTTGTCACGCTTTTTCGGTGTTTTTTAGGACAAATTGCACGGTTTGGACAAATGGCGATTTTAGGACAAAACGGGTCGCTACAGTCGACAATACTATGGTCGCGATTGGCGTGATAAAGTTTATAACTGTCAGACGAACTATTTTACAACAAGAAAATATATCAATATAGGAATAAATTTACCTGTCTCGATACCTCTTTAATCAGAAATATTTATATTGCGAAAATTGAAGTCCCTGATCAGACGCCGCCTTTGTATATCATTTGTGTTATGTAAGCGTTGAAACGCCAACCCTTTCGTTGATTTTTGATAAAATATTGTAACGAAATAAATAGCAGAAATAATTTGATAAAAATTGGCTTTTCGAAACTCTTATATTCGGATTAAATTTTGTTGCAATAAAGTGGAGTCCCTGATCAGACGTCGCCTTCTTAGGCGGCGTCTGAAATGGGACTTCACACTTTTTTGCAATGTCGATCTGAGTCGCCTATACTTGGGGTTAAAAATCATTTCCAAGTTAAGGTTACCTCCCTTTGAAAAAACACTTGGATTATCTTTCTTTCGAAAGGGAAAGCTAATGAGATGATGGGAGCGTACTTACAATCCTTGGACGACGTCGATCGTCGAGGCACTGCAAGCTGACGCCTTAATATCAAAGTCCTCTGTTAAAACAAACAAAACATCATCATATGGGCCGCATCAGACGAAAAGAGACACTCAGACATTTGAAAAAGTGAAGAGATCCTTTTCCTGTCTATTAACATGATAACATCTATTCATTGAAATTTCTATCTTTTATTCATTCACATGTAAATGTGATGTCGTGTACAATTGCAAAGTGCGCAGACCCTGATCAGATGCCACATCAGAGACGTGGCAGCTGATCTGGGTCTACACTGTTTGCAATTCGCATGACACTGGCTAATTATACAGCAAAACCTCTTTAAACCGGACATTCTCTCAACCGGACATATGCCTAAATTGTTGTTTTTTAGACAGGTTACAGCTAATTATAGGCAGTGGGTAATACAGAAAGCTCCCATATGTGTCCGTTGTAGAGAAGTTTTACTGTATAAGTCTTATAATGAGGTAAGATATCACTGTTCAAAACTCTTTCTCAAATTTATCAAACAAACACACGCTATTTCTTGCGAATTTAAAACAGGCATGGGGTAGTCATTTACGAATTATTTCGATTCCAAAATATAAGACTACGAAAACAATGTAGGCCCAGATCAGCTGCCACGTTTCTTACGTGGCTTCTGATCAGGGTTTCCGCTGTTTGTCATCAATGAGAATCGTCAGTATACCATGTCGCATAACTTGTAGGTAATGACCAGATGTCACATAAATAACATGGCATTTAGTCTGGGTCTATACTGAATGCAACGCCATGGGATGGGAAAGCGTAGAGCAGAGCCGGTAATAGAGACTTGTTTCCAGTAGTTGGAATATTAATCGTCGTCACTTCATGGAATGGAAACGCTATCGAGTTAAGTTATTTTTAATTAAATACAATATTGGCAATTGATATCAGATAAGTAAAATCAGTGTGTTTCAGTATCATAATAATCTGCGAATAAAGCGACATACAACGCTGTCTGCAGAAATGACCCCTTAAAGACACAGTCACATTACTGCGATTACTTGCGATCATTTGCGACCTGGAGCTACATGTATCTTCAGTAGGACACGATCGTGGCGATTGCCTGCAACCACAACCTCCCAAATAAACTAAAGACTAGCCTGCGATAAACCCAAGACTACCTGTGACTATGTCACGATCTGTTAAAGATCGCCTGCCACAATCTTTAACAGAACGAAACATTATGGATGACTTGGTCTTTAGAATTGTATATATTATTAAACAAAATGATTACGAATTTTTAGATATAGATCTACTTAAACGGCTTGTCATAGTCTGTTATACCCGTAAGTCCAGTCCTTGTATGCACCAACCCATTTCTAGACTCGGAAACCAAGAATGGCTCCCAGCTTCTACAATTCTGGTAGAAGCTGGGGGCCATTCTTGAGTATTGCGTTTAACAGATATGTGATTTCATCACGCTGTGAACAAAATTATGATATTGGCAAATATTTTGAGATAGTGTGTTTCTATACTAAGAGCATTCTTACCTATGTATTCGTCATCAAGTTTAAGAATCATGGTGATGACGTCGGTGAGCTTGACGGTGGCGCCGCCTATGTCAGCACCGTCCTTGTAAAGGGACATAACGGCTGTTGGTTTGACGGTCTTGTTCTGGCCAGCATCGTCGTCCTTGTCACTGGAGTAATACGAGTATAGTTAGAGGTAGAATATTCCTTATACATCTTATTCCAGCAGACCATAATGCATTGCGGTAATGGTGAATTCCGGTTTCAGGGCCCCAGATAACGTGCGTATTTAAAATGCTAATATTCTTATTTCTTCACCAATGCCCACTTATTGGAATCGTCTTGAAAAGACGATTCTAATGAGTTGTCACTCCAAATGGTTTGCTGAAGAAATGTTGCTGACATTTAGTAAACCGGAAGTCACTATGACCGAAGCATTATGGTCTACTGGAAAGCCGAGTCTGAGCTCGGTTATTTCTGATGTGCACGAAGTCGGTGTTGTCTGTGGGCTCGTCGGGGCGTCATTTACGGTCTGGAGCTTTACGTTGTCTACATTGTAACCAACTACGTCATATATGCTATTAAACTCTTTCGTTGCCAAATAAACTGTCGTCTGCGACACGTTACAGATCAAACAAATATTTTTAAGAAAAGAAAAAAAAACATTTTTAAACAAAAATACACTATTATAAGACTAATTTATATTGCAAAAAGTGAAGATCCTGATCAGACGCAAAAGGCGGCGGCTGATCTGGGACTGCACTATTTGCCACGGCGCATTTAGGTGACTACGGCGCCGAAAGGGTTAATATACAACGTCATAATTGTGCTCATATACCCATTACTACTATACATGCTACTTTAGACTCATTCTCCATGAAAGAATCTCACGACAATTGGGAATTTCTAGGATAAAGAAAAATGTCATTTTTTAACGATTTTGAAAACAGTGTTGCAATTTCAGCATTTGCTCATTACGAGCAATAGGTGAATTTCATACAATGTTTCCAAATGGCCTACTGTGTGTGTTTCTTGTTTTCAATCCAGTTCTTTCAAATGCAATATTGCAACGACCTTAAGTAGATAAACAGTGTGTAATTTGCTAACATGATATCGCATTGATTTAACTATTAATGCACTGAAGAATCTGTAGTATGTTATCGATCTTAACTATTTGTATTTTATCAACAAGCTATAAATGCAGACTATTTCATAAAGTAAACAAATATGTTCCAATTGTCTGTGTCATGTGAGGCCGGTATTTTGTCGAGCTGTCAGTCAACGACATCATACAACATGGAACTTAACCCTTTCCTCCACAAGCTATTTGTAGACTTATCCACAAGGAAAGAATCTGGTGAAAAAATTAACAATCAAGGCGAAAGAAACATGCCATTTTTGAATTGTATTGAAATCATTGTAGGAAATGGGGCATTTGCTCGATAACGAGCAAATGCTTCATTTCCTACAGTGTTTCAATAGCAATACCCGTCTGCCATGAATCATTTATTTGTATAACTCTTTTGGTTCAAAATTTTCAACTGTCGCTCGCAACAATGCTAAATGAGAAACCGAGATACGTAAACTTTTGTTTTTATGACTTTTGTACATTTGGTCGTACATTTCTATGAAAAGATTGAAGATCAAGATCAGACGCTGACTTTGAAGGCGGCGTCTGATCTGGAACTGCAAACACTGCTATGGTGCACTTTGACAACTATTGGACTGAACGGGATAACATATATAAGTAAAGGCTTAATAATAATCATAATAATAATGCAAACTTTATTTAACGAGAGAACTCATTTTAAAACAAATAAATCTTCCATGAGGCCCTCAACAGTGAACAAAATATATTACAATTGTTATTCCCACGTACTCATTTGACTAGAAGGTTACTTTACAAGCCTTTAAGCAATAATAGATTATATAAACACATGTAGTGTTATAGTATATGCATCAAAAGATTAAATTAAGATGCCTAGATCTACATGGTAATTTGCAATATAGACGCACAACCAGTCAAAACGGCACGCGATAGTAAACTTAACTAGAAATCTCTATGCAAAAACAAACAATTATACACATATTGCTAAGTCTGATTCCCTAAAGCTTACGCGGCGTCGAGACTGTTGGACACAGAGAGGTCTCCCAGGTCCGCCACACACATGATGGGAATCTGCTTGTCCTCTCCCGTCTGGTACAGAGCCTTCTTCTGCACTACGATCTTAAACGTTGCTTCCTGGAAAAAAAACAAAGAACTGAAAGTACTCACGTTTCCCCTACGACTGAGTGAGTCAGGACAAAATAGCTGTTTCGAATAAAAATACCCCACAGTCTGGTACAACGACCACTTGCAAATATATCGGAAATATATCCGTTTTCTTTTAAGTGTTGCGAATGTTACTTTTTACGCTGGACACATTTTGATTCATAAGGTAGATTTGAAAAGAAAAGTATACGCGTTCACGTATGGGTAACTATGGGGCGGTGCTTACATACTGATTAGAGAAGCCATGCAGTAACTGCCTGAAAAGTGTGCGAGTATTAGATATCCGAGTGGGTGTCTGATTTTTGCACGGCAGTGTTGATTGGTAAAATCTTGCTTGAACGATATGACGCGAAGTAATTTTAACTATTTTTTAGAAATTTGCTCAGCACATTAGACACGTGATCATTGTTTATAATGCTCGAGCAGGCGCTTGAGCTAAAATTCATTGGTTCCGGCCATGATACAAATCATATATTGCATAAATTCACTCGTGATATGCTCATCGCGACCTGTGGTCATGATGTCTATTGCGAACAGCTTAGATCCAGATCAGACGCCGAGTTACTCGTCGTCAGATCAGTCTCCACACTGTCTGACACCCGGTGAATGGTTTCACCATATCTGAAGAAAAACGGACAGGGTTTAAAAATCAAGCAGACGAGAATTTGAGCAGACCACACTTAGCAGGATAAGATTTAAAAGTATGTACATGACAACTTGTTATAAAGTCGGTTTCGTTCTAAATAAACGTACGAGCTATTTTACCACAATTGTTTCTGATAAAAAGAGTAAATTTACCCAGGCGATGCCACATGATGTGAAGTCAATGGTGTGGCTATTGGTTCCCGACGTTGTGGTTTGTTTACAGGCGGCACCTTGGCCCTGTACGTAGATAATTCCGCCATCAGCGGCGTCTGTTGTGGTCAAAACCAGGGTGTTCTTAGTGCAACTGTCCACCGTTACTGCAAGCAAAAGACAAAAGACGTGAATATACCGTTCCTCCCTCTAGTATTTTAAAATATGAATTTAACGTATAACGAATCGTATGTTTTCTTCAAAATCCTGCACACGTACCCTTTTTTTATTTGAACAACACTGAAGATATGACTTTTTGACCTTTCTGTGTTTGGCTACATTGTTAAAGTAGATAGAGAACAACTTGCAGGGTAAGTAACATACGAAGTCGTAAAGCCGCCAGATTAGCACAAATCTCAACAGATGACGTCACGTCAAACCGTATGCCACGAAAAGTCTAATTACAGGCTACATTGTAGTCTTCTCACAGGCTTCACTCTAAGGTCTTCAGGCCATTTTACAAGCTACATTTAAGGTATATTTCAAGGCAACATTGTAATACTCTTTTCCATCCAACATGTAAGGTCTTTAACAGGCTGCTTTGTAAGAGTTTATTCGACTTCGCCACGAGGCGGCATCGATATTAAATACATTTTGTATTTAGGTCATTGATTATGGTTTGCAATTTTAATTAGCACACTGGGACCATAATGGCATACATATTTAAACTGGTTTACGAACTTGCATTATTACGACAAAAAGTAGATGAGAAAATCACGAGAACCCTTCAAAATCATGTGGGGGATGTCGGGATCCGCAAGGCGATTCTCCAAAAAACAAGTTAACCACAGACTAGTTTGATACAAATGACATGTACTTGGTGAAACGTCTTATGTAAGCCGTTTCTGTAAGACGAAGTGTCATGTATGTTTGTCATGCTTATCAAGTATTTTCCTTTTTACGGTTAAGCATCGTCCCTAACACTGTTCGCACCATAATAAGAATTGCAAGGATTCGTCACTAACATTTTTGTACTAGAAATTTAGGATTTCGTCACAAGCAACTTCGTAATTTCTTTTGAATATGTTTACGGCTTTAATTGTACATTTCATCATTAGAGATAAGCTGTAAGACGGAGCGTCATATGCTGGTCATGCAGTATCGTTTTTCGTTTCGCACGGTTAAGCTACGTGACGTCCCTAACACTGTTCATAACAAAATAAGAATTGCAAGGAGTCGTCCCTTACTTTTTGTACGTGAAATATCGGATTCGTCCCGAACAACATATCAGTAATTTCTTTTGAATATTTGTAAGGCTTTAATAGTACATTTTATTATTAGAAACAAGCTAAATCAGCCTATACTAGTCATATTTGTCATGGATATGGTTGATATTTATTCAGATGTGTTGGTTATTGTAATTGATATAATATTATTATGTTATTGTAATAGATCTTTTATATATCTTAATCACTAGTAGATGGATCTGGTCGATCAGTTTTCCTTATCTTATAAAGAATCGAGGATATACATGTATCTGTCTAACACAAGCGTGTGCCATCTATTCGGTTAATAGTTATATTCTCTAATGGGATATTAGACAGTTTGTATTCTATAATCGTATTTCTCTATGCTCTAGCCCCAAATTTGTTAAGGATCATATTAGATAGTCTGCCTTTTGTTTAT
>JAULCE010347951.1:0-10350 GCA_032359355.1 Macoma nasuta | reverse complement strand
CTGACGTGGCGACTGGTCAGGGTCTGCACTGTTTGCAATCTTAGAGGACATCCAATTCTATCATTAAATGAATGCAAATGGTAAATATCGTGACTGAATTTCGCTGAGTCAGCGCTTTTTATTTATATGTCCGAGTGTCCCTTTTCGCGTAACGTGGCCAAAATTATTAGCAAAGGCAAGGATTTTATTGCAAAAACAAGAGGCAAGAACACAATCTCAAATGTAAATGCAGCTTAAGTGAACGATATTATTTTTTTTTAATAAAAGAATAAATGGCCAGTGTTACAAAAAAGGGCAAATAACATAACGACCAATGCCAGCATATATGTTTCCCGATCTGATTAAGGTGTATACCGTTCGATGAGGGCAACAGTAGGTAATGTGCCATCTGATAAATAGATGATCGAAAATATCAGATTATCTTGACATGGAATGGCCATTTGTATCATGAATACCACTGGATGAAATACATAATTTCTATTTCATAAAAAGTCATTGAATTCTGCCTTGTATGTAGCAATAAAAGGCTGTTTACCGTGACTGCTAATGATATGATGAATATACATTGAAGTTTAACACAATCATGCACATGTTGTTTTATACATGTTTTATATTATGTAATTGAAAAAAAAAGCTTGAAATCTTGAATCTTGAATGGACGTCTTTCCCCCTAGTCATACGAGTATAAGCGGTTCAGCTGCATAAAAAGTATTCCGTGTGTTGGGGATAAAATTGAATTTAAGCCCTTCACTGCTTACCCCAAACCATAGTGTCGTAGGCAAATAGCTTAGATCCGGCTGAGACGTCGAGTAACTCGACGCCTCATTCGGATCTAAGCTGTTTAACACTCGGCCGATATTTTTGCCAAAATTGAAGTTAATTTGTGAAGTTTGAAAATGAACGCAGACGAAATATTGTGCATGCGCAAAATTGCTTCCGGCAGTGAAGAGGCTAAAACAGTACAACTTATGTTATATTTAGACTCGTTCTCAGGGAAATCAGCTGATGAAAAGGAAGAGTATTTAGGAAAAAGGCAAATGCCGATTTTGAAAGTTTTTTTGAGAAAACACATGGGAAACTGAGTAATCGCTTATTTACAGTAAATTTTCCATTTCCCATAATGCTTTTAAAAAACATCTGCTACCGAACGCTTATCTTTGTGGTAAAGGGTTCATTATATTCATGGTTGAATTTCCGATGAACGTTTGCATGATAGAGATCTCTCGGACATGACCAGCGGTATAGATGTATCAGAACCTGCAGCCAAGTTTCATCTCAAGGCGCAGTTTGATCTGTGTCTACAGGCCCATGTGGTTATGCGGAACGCCTGTGTGGTAAAATAACTTGGACCACTGCTAAAAAACATTCATGATCATTCAAAGCGACTAACAAGACTTTCACTGTAATTGGAGATTCTGCATCTCCGAGTTTCCAGCAGGTATTAATCCATCACTGCCGGAAGCAATTCTTCGCATGCGCAATATTTCGTATGCTTCATTTTTAAACTTCACAGATTAATTCAATTTTGGGCAAAAATGGTGGCCTAGTATCACACAGCTTTGATCCAGATGAGACGCCGAGTTACTCGGCGTCTCATCCGGGTCTAAGCTGTTTGCATATGACACTATGGTTCGGGATAAGCAGTAAAGGGGTAAAGTCTCTGGAACCATACCCCATATTCAATCTCAATGTCGATCGAGCGAGACTTTACCTGGCATGGCACCATATGACCTATACAATGGTGGTATCCGGACGATTCGGACCCTGGACGATTCGGACCCCAAATTCGGACCCCAAGTAAGGATAATTCGGACCCCGGGTAATGGACAATTCGGACCCAAGCTAAGGACAATTCGGACCCGATAAAAATAATATGGTAGCCCTTGCAATGAGAAGAAAGAGGGGATATAAAAGTTTTGATTAAGCTATAAAAGAATTGGTGTAGATAAATGAATTATTTAACTGAATCAATATATTCAATCTATACAAAGTATTTTTAAAAAAACGCACACTTTTATAACAATGTGAATATATGAAAACCGAATCAAATATGACATGTCTTGATTCTACTGTTTAGTGTTATTACTCTCTTTAAAAAAATGTATTTCATTTAATTCCAATGATTTCAGCGGAAAAGTCTTATGACTCAACACTTTAAGAGCGTTAAATTCTAGATGTATGAGTTTTAGATTGATGAGATTTTTAAATAGACCTTCTTCTAATACAGTCAGAGAGTTATTGGCTAAATTCAAGAGTTTAAGGTGAACCAAACTGTTAAATGTGTCTTTGCATAAGGATATCAGTTTGTTCTTGCTTAGATCAAGATTGGACAATTCATTTAGTGATTTAAAAATATTACAAGGCAGAACGGACAGTTCGTTCTCCCTCAGAGAAATGTATTGCAATCCAGTTACATTGCTAAAAGTGTTTTCACCGATTTCGACCATCTTATTTCTCTGTATGCTGATATAGTGTAGAAACCCTTGGAATGAAAAGTTGCTCAATTTTCGTATCAAATTATCATCTAACCTGTATGTTCTCCGGAAAACATCATTTGGCAATTTGAGATACTCAAATACTACATAGTGACTTTGCATATAATTTGATCGCGCTAGAACTCCGGGTAGATTAAATACGTCCTTCGTCCATGGAAATAAAGTGGGTGGCTTAATAAACCTGTTATTAGGAATGTCAAGAGACTGTAGATTAGGACATTTCTGTTGCAATGTTGACGGAATCATTGACCACGCCATTCCACTAAATATCACTTCGGCAAGGTTCTCAAATACTGGTGTACATTTTAGAACGTCATCAAAGCTGGAATTATGCATGCTACTACCCTTGTAGCTATATGCAAATGACGCAACACTTTTTATGTTCGAACACTGCGTCCCGTTTTCAGCTTCGCTGTTGGTGACCAAAACACTTGCAAGCATAAATATCACTCGCACAGTCCCAACTCCTGCAATTTCATTCAGATCTTTCAAACTGATAACGCACTTGGTGATTTTTATATATTGCACAATATGCGACAAGTGTGATCCCGTGTACGGTTCTACAAACAGCCGTATAGACTTAGCACATTCAAATTGAAAATAACCAAGGACAGGAGTGCTCGAAACATTGTACGCCTCAACAACTTCTGTGATATTCATGAGGCATTCTGGTCGATTTTCCGCCGATATGTGAAAAATCCTGAAAAAGAAAAGATATAGGTATAAACTAGCTGTTAGAACTAGAATTACCAGCAATCAATAAGTTTTAAGCGGGTTTTTTTCGAGACCGTTACCACGTGAATGGAATTTGTTTGCAAAAACATGAAGTCCTTGATCAGACGCCTCCTTGAAAGGCGGTCTCTAAATCTGGGACTGCACTTTTTTTCCAATGACATGTTTAGGTAATACGGGCAACGAATAGTTAATACTGGCATGGGGCTGCACTAATTGCAAATGTCACGATTTATTTACACCGGTATAGAACAACATTACGATTAGGTAAAACTGGCAATAAAGGGTCGATACTATCATGGGACTGAACTTGTTAAGGTAACACTGGCAACAAATCATCATGGGATTGCATTGTTAAGGAACCATCCGCATCAAGCGGTCAATACAATCCTGGGACTGCATTAATTACAGTGTCACGTTTAGGTAACACTAGCGTTGAAGGGCTTATACTGCCATGAACCGCAGTAGTTGCAATGCCACGTTTAGGTAACACTGGCAACGACTTGATAATACTATAATGGGACTGCACTAGTTGCAATGCCACGTTTAGGTAACACTGGCAACGAATGAATTATATTATTATGGGTCTGCACTAACTGCAATATCACTTTTAGGTAACACTGGTGTCGACGGTTTCAAACTATCATGGGACTGTGCTAATTGCAATGTCACGTCTAGGTACAACTGGTGACAAAAGGTTAATACTAGCATGGGACTGCACCTTTTGCAATGTCACGTTTACGTAATACTGCGTCGAACGTTAAATGTTGTCATGAGACTGCATCAATTGCAATATCACGTTTACCTAATACTGGTGTCGAAAAGTTCATGTTTTCATGGAACTGCACTTATTACATGTAAAGTATTCCCAACATAGCACGGCTTGTCTGAGTCTGCACTGGTTGTTATGTCATGAAGCATTGGATTTTTTTTATATGACGCGTTACTTGTGTTATATGTATCCGTAAGCATGACTGGCAAACGTTATCAAATTAAATAGTAACGAGCAGTCCCCAGCTCTGGTGCCACCTTTCCAAGGCAGATCAGGGACGTTACTGTTTGGTTCAAACTTGGTAAACTTCATCATGGAGACATCAGAATGTCATTGGTTAATGCTTTACGTTGCCTTCTTCATTTCCATTTCATTACATTTTAATTTGTTGAAGAAAATTGATGAACATATTTGATTCAGACTAGATGGCTAAGGCGGCTGCTGGCACATGTTCCTTTATCAGACTAGCTTCACCAGATGGCATAGTTTGGCTGACTGAGTGCGATAATATACTTGTTAGATGTTAGAAGTGTAAGGTCATGAATAGATTTTTAATTTCTCTTATCTCCGGAAAATATGGTTTCATACAAAAACAGTGAATGTTTTTAAATACATGTAGTTCTATGATTTGACATATATTTTACAACTGGATTTGCCATCACTGAAGTTGTGGAGCAGTCGAACGAGGATAACGTTTATTTAAGCTATACGTCTCATGGATGATGATGGGATAAGACTGAGGTCGGGCGCCCCTTAGCCGGTTTAAACACGCAATGGCATTTTTGCCACTGACCGTTCCAATGCGGTACTCCTGTCTCCACCCAAATTTTATGTCTGTAACCAGTCTTTGTGTGTTTTCTATATGTTGCTATGTTTTCTATGTGTGTTTTTGTGCGTGTAGCTGTGTGAGTGTGATGAAAAAGAACTTGCTTCGGTGCTGTTTGGGCGGCTGTTTGTTTTGTATGGGGTTTGTCCTGGGACCTTCTGTTCTACTTTTATAACTGAAAATAAGCTACTCGGCAACAATTAGTGTAACCTGTTAACGAGGAAAGCAATGATGATTGTGATCTTTTTGACTGGCGGATTTTGCTAGGAAAGGTCAGAAGTTTGTGAAATATTAACACTCAATCCAACAGTTAGACCAAAGAGATCATGTGTGTGCCTTTGTGTTGGGGGAACTATAATGTCATGCGTAATTAAAAGGTGCCACCTTTGGCTATTTTTATCTGATATGGAGTCGTAAGAGCCATTTTGCACTTAAATGGGTAAGAATTTGATAATACTCCCTACGGTTGTCTTAATACAAACTCTTACCCGTACTTATTACGGTGAATAAGACGCCTTTTCTTATAGAATTAACATTCGATATTCATATCTCGGCTAACTCGTTTTACAGTAGACAACAACAGACGTTAATCTGTTAAACTGGGGCCGGATTCTCGAAAATTCTAAGCAAAGGAAAATGACTTACTTCTTACGCCCCGTACTTCATTCTCAGTGTTGTTATACTTTCTAGTCCTTCGAGATCATGATTTTCAACACTTTTAGTTTTGAAAATTGAATACCGCTTAAGCCGGTGCCGGTGCTAGGGGGCGTGAGTAGTGTTGCATCTTTAATTATTACTCATGAACAGACTCAATAAAACCGAGTCTGCAATTTTCTCGATATGAATTGGCTTTCTTGCTTTTAAAGGATCACCCTTTTACAGAATTTATTAAGTTCGAATTTATAGTGGAATTGTTTCTTCTAAAATCTATGATCAAAGAGATGACTTTAATTTCAACATAGTTAATTACCCTCATCTTTACAGGGATGTTCCTCGTGCTACATCCTACGGGGTTTACATTTCACAACTTATTCGCTTTGCTAGAGCCTGTTCTTCCGTTTAGGATTTCAATAATCGCAATCGTGGTATTACTGAAAAGCTCCTCAAGCAAGGATACAGGTATCACAAACTTCGTAAAACCTTCTCTAAATTCTATTAACGAAATCTCTCTCTCATTAGCAAGAATAAATGTAATTTGAAGGCGCTCCTGTGTCAAGGTATTTCACACCCAAAGTTTTATGGTGATGTGATTTACAAGCTTCGGAAAATGACTGGACATGCCCATTTTCACACTTTGTTTATTAAACGTATTAAAACATCATTAAGAAGGGCTATGATCTAACAATATTAAAGCGCACTGTATGTTTGGTGGTCAACCCTTTTACAATTGGTCGTCACGCTTCCCTCTTTGCTTGTGCGACGACAGGAAGGTCATTATACTCTATGAAAACTACTTTGAAAGTCGGAAACGGAAGGAGTATGTCGGATATTTGTATTGTGCCCGTTCTGTCATGCCCTTGATGGCTGCTCTACAGTTACTCTGACTTCTGACAAATCATTGAGTACATTTGATTATTGGCGAAAATAGTCAATGTTTTTAATAATTCTGTTTAACATTTATTTTACAACTGGATTTGCTATCACTGATGTTATGGAGCAGTCGGACGGGGACACCGTTTATTTACACTGTACGTTTGGTGGGATGATGATGGGATAAGTGTGAGGTTGGGCGCCCCTAAACCGGTTTAAACCCCCCAAGTGGCGTGTTTGCCACTGGCCGTTCCAAGGCGGTAATCCTATCTTCACCATAGATTTATGTCTGTTTTTTGTCAATGAGTGTCTTCTATATGTAGCGCATAGTTGAGCTAGCGTGTATGTGTTGGTTCGCGCGTATGAATGTGCTGAGAAAGTACTTGTTACTGTATTGTTCGGGTGGCTGTCTGTTTTGTATGTGGTATGTCATGCAAGACCTTCTTATCTACTTTTAAGTCAAGTTCATTGCTTAGCGGTATTCACGAACGATAAGCAATTATACGAGAATATTTTTTTCTCAGCAGAAGGTAAGGTCAAAAGTTCGAACATAGGCCAAATCTAAGTAAAAACATGATATAGTTCGAATTAATTTATCTTTTATTTTTCTAAGATTATTCACAGACGATAAGTCACCTAAAATTTCATATTTGCTAGCCCAATACTTAGGAGAGGTAGAGAGGTGACTTAAAACCATATTGTCCCTAAAAATCGTAAAACAGTGTGATTCCCTTTCATGTATACATAGACTATACATATACTGAAGAAACAAAGTTTAGCAAGTTACATTGACTAGATGCTCAGTCATTATAGGTGCATTTGTGTTAAAATTGTTCTCATCAAGCATTTTGTCAAATATCATTGCATTTGATACAAAAATGTTAGGTTTGGATAAAGTTGACATAGTTATTGACCCTTAGACCAAAACACCTTTATTGCCAATATATCGTGGATTATTAACTTTATGTTTGAGTTATTGTTGTTGTTTATTAGTCACGTGTACAGGAAGAAACAAACGAAATAAAATTTACAAAAACTACTCTCAGGTCGGAGAAACAAGATGACGAATATGCTGAATCTGTAAATTACCTCCCTTTGACAAATAACAAGAACAAACTTTGTATCAGTATTGAAACATACTGAAAGCGATACTTTCATTTTTTCAAACGAAATGTTTAGCGATTGTACACAGCTTCATAATGCATAACTTTTACACTTTATCACTTAAATGGATCTGTAGATATAAAGCGTTGAATCTTCTCTATGGGAAATCACATGCATTCGACTTACTAAACTTTTTTCCTTCAGTATATTATTACTGTCGAATCTGTGACTCTTTCGAACGATTATAGTTGACTGTTTAGTATCGATAGTTTAAAGACAGGTTTTCCCTCAAAAATACTATCTTGTTTTGTGTTTTTGCAATACCAAAAAAGTGCTGATCGGTTAATATAGAACCTAAAAGAATGTCTCGTGAAATTAAAACGGCAAACAAGTTAAATTTATCAGTTATTAGATTGGTTAAAGTCAACGATGTTTTGTTTATTATCTGGGGCGAAGTGCCCCGAAAATTTTCCGGTCGCTCTCGTAAGCCGTCCGGAATGTCGATAATTTGAATCAGCATGCCCACACAGGTAAACAAGCATTTCGGTACACCTCGGTGTAACCAAATATGTTTCGCTTTTAGTTTATACAATCCATGTAAATGATAATAAAAATAGAAGAAGTTAGCCGTGAGAGTAGAGGGGTTGGACATTTTCAGCAACTTTTTGGTGGAGTGGAGGTTCGAATCTCACTCAAGATATAAGTTTTTTTTAATATCTTTTTTTTGATAATTTTGCATATGTACAAATGCATGCAATCGTCGTGTGTTTTGTACGTATCGTATTTTGTCGTTAGATGAATTAGATTAATTTAACTTGATCTAATTTGTTCGCATTGGTTACAGGTGGTTACACACACATTCGTGGTATTTCTTTATTCATGTAGCAACAAAGTTATATATATACATAGGCACATTAATATTCATAACACGTGACTTTCCGATTAAAAAACGATGTCTCCCGAGATAGATTCCCATTCTATTATGTAAACAAAGCTGTTAGAGGAGTGTCCCATCTCTCTAAAAAATCAACAGTGTACAATAATAATACTAAGCAGTCATCTATGTATTGTTTGAAAGAGTCACGGATTCGACAGATATATTTTGCATAGTTTATGCATGAATGATTGGGAATCACGCTGTTTTCACGAAATTTGAAGGATTAAATGGTTTTAAACCTAACTACATTTTACGTAAACACTAATCTGAAAAGACGCAGGCGACACTAAATATTTGTACTCCAAAGTAGAGAGCTAAAAACATGCGGCTCTCGCCATGTAAAGTTTTAATCAAGTATGCATGCGTACAGTTGGAATTGTTGGGTGTTAGTACATCACTAGAGAGGTTAAAGGTCAACTGTTTTTGGTCAACTGTTAAAACGAAAGTAGAGCGGATGGGATGATACGAATATAGAATGATCTATGAGTATGAACATGACTAAAGTATAATGATCATTGATCTGCAAGATATGTTCATAGGACAAGAATATAAGGTAAATCTGACCCTGCGACACTTGCAACATGATCTTTCTCCAAAGATCAGTCAAGTCTAAAGAGTGACGCGCATCACCCAGACGAGAAAATCTTTACATCTTATCCAAGATTTGCGAGTCAGTAGCAGGATAATAACTAGACGCATTGGAGTACGATCAAGTCCGGAGACTTCGATTAGCGTGTTCCAATGATCTCAAAACCGGAGATGAAGTTTATCACCGGAGTTGCATGGTCAAGTTTACGCGGGAAAAAACATATTGCAACAATGTCACCCCATATCTTGGACACAACCTTATAAAGACTTTGCTAAGTTGTCAAGCAATTAGTAGAACAAAGTGATATCTTAGATTTTGTAGAAGTTTGGGACAGATATCTGTTAATGCTACACTAAAAATTCTACCTTCATATCTAAGCTGACAGAATACGTCCAATGACAAACTAGCTGACTGCATTGCAGCTTGTACGAGGTCGTTATACTAATTGATCAGGATCGAATTGACGAGAAAAGACTCTTCCACACCTTCAAGCATGATAATCAAAACACGTTTCTGACCATAGTTTATGATGCACTTTAGATACGTGGTGACATGTTGTCACATCCCATGTCACTTGTTAAGTGGGAAAAAATCAGCTTTCTTCAAAATTTCAATTTTCACTTTGCTTTTGTAGCTTGACCGACAGTCTTTTTGCCACGAAAAAGTGTGACGGAAATCCAATTACTAATCCTTCTGCATCAGCTAGTGCAGTCAATGATCATTTTTTGTTCAGTGTTTCAGACAGTGCACAAAAATATACGGCCAAATAATAGCTACGTCATCAGTCATTGTGTATACAAATATGCAGCATATATGGTATCATAAGTGAACGTAGGTGTAGAATTGAGGATATCCTTGTTACTTTCTGTACGAACATGGTTTTCCTCATTATTAATTGGCTGTATATTTGTGTGCACTGTCTGAAACATTGAACAAAAATGATCATTGACTGCATTAGCTGATGCAGAAGGATTAGTAATTGGATTTCCGTCATCATCATCAATGTAATTAATTGTAACTTGCGTTTTACAACCAGAAATGCCCTGTAGACTATTCCATAGCGACTTCGGGTAATGCTTATTTCAATTCATGTTTAATTGTTAAACTGCTGTTTTGCTACAACTATTAAGTATTTAACACGTTTCCTCCAAATTCAATAGTCAACGTTTTCGTTAAAGTAATCTCAATTTGTATGGAATATAGGATGTCAGGTATTATCGATCTGGGCTGATTTATTCTTTTAATGCGTCTTTTTCTTTGTGGTGCATGCTTATTTAAAGCTGATTGGAAAAGCTCCAGGAACAGCGCGGTTGCATTATTTGGATTATCGTATTTTTATGACTCTAAGAAACAATGTTTGATTTG